>OY755038.1:98382044-98602044 GCA_963576565.1 Aspidapion aeneum
AAAAAAATCCCCACAGATAATATGCTCCATGGACAGCCGGCTTTATGCTGCACAATGTGCTCTCCATCTACATTTTGACCATACTAATGCCTCTTTTACCCATCTTTTTAAGCACAAATTTATTGTTATGCAACAATTGTTCCCATAGAAAACGTGAAATTTCGTACCCGTGAATTTAAAAATCAAACAAGTTTCATGGCTAATCGGGCAAAAAGGAGTTTTTTGTTTTCCTTATATTTTTCCGTGGGTAGCTTGAAAGCTTAACCTCACGGGGGTCCAAGATCTAATGGACACCTAATAAGTGTTGACAGTTAACCGTTTCGTCCTTATGGGACTCCTCAGAACACTGCTGGTCAAGGGACAAATCTTGCGAAGTTAATCAGACGGTTTTGTCTCCAATTAAATGTAATTAGTGAGCGAACTATAGCAAGAGGCGCCATCTACCGAGATACGAGAGAAACAAAAAACCAAAAGCAGGGAAACACTGCTATACAATATCGATCAATGAAAAGATCGAATGCAAATAAAAGAAAACAACTATAGTCCGTGACCTACGACAGCTCTTTGTCTTTTCAGGCCGGATCAACGCATTTTGCATTTTTACCCGTCATCAAGACAGTGAGCGTCAATCAACGGAATTTTTAAGCCAAATGAGGTAAATATGACATTAACAACAAACAGAAGTGGGAGAACTACAAAAAGAAAAGAAATGAAGTTACATCTGAAATTCGAAAAGAAACTAAAATTTACTATGAAAACTTAATTGACGAAAATAAATCAGATGATAAAAAAATGTGGAAGCATTTAAAAGAAATCTTAGGAAATAAAAAAGCAAGCAATAGGGAACAAATAGAATTTATTGGGCATATACTAGATAACAAGAAAGATATTGCTGAACACTTTAATTTATATTTCACTGATAGTATTGATACTATTGTAAATACTATAACACCTCTTAGTAATTTTAACAATGTTGTTAGCTATATAGAGCCAGCAAAAGTAGTTCTAAAGACGTTTCGTCAAATAGGAATGCTAGAGTTAAAAGAAATAATTTTTTCAATTAAAAAAAACACTGTAGATAATGATGGGTTAGACCTTAATGTAATAAAAGCTATGTACTACTCAGTGGGCAAACATTTTTTAGACTTAATTAATTTAATTTTAAAAACAGGTGAATTCCCTGATGACTGGAAAACAGCAACAGTTACTCCAATAGAAAAAGTTAAAAATACCATGCGGTGTTCGGAGTTTCGCCCGATAAACACGTTGCCTGTATACGAAAAAATACTGGAGCTTACATTAAAAAAACAATTACTGGAACACATTGAAACAAATGAAATACTTGTTCCTCAGCAATCAGGTTTCCGTACGTCACATTCCTGTGAGACAGCTCTTCAGTTTGTTATTTCCAGTTGGAAAGCAGATATTAGCAAAAAGAAAATAATAGGCGCTGTTTTTATCGACATACGGCGGGCATTCGAATGTGTCAATTTGGATTTGCTTATACTTAAACTAGAAAGATATGGGGTTATTGAGGATGCTCTTAAGTTAATGAACAGTTTTATACGGTCTAGAAACCAACGTGTAAAATTTAATGGGGTTTTTTCGGGGAAGCTTCGAACCAGACATGGTGTTCCGCAAGGATCAGTTTAGGGCTGTGTATTGTTCATTTTATTTATTAATGATATTGTCAAACATGTCAAATATTGCAAAATAAAACTGTTCGCTGATGATGGGCTGCTTTACTTCTGTGGTACGCCTGAAGAAATTGAAAAATTTATTAATCATGATCTAAATAATATTTATAAGTGGCTTTGTGATAATGGTTTATCTCTTAACATAGACAAAACAAAATTTATAGTTATTTCATCTAAACGTCAACTAACTAAATTAAAACAAGAAAATATTAAATTTAACATAAAAGTAAACAATAGTCAAATCGTAGAAGTTTGCAGTCACAAATATCTTGGTATTATTATAGATAAACAAATAAATTTAAAGCAACACTGTACATATGTTAAGAAAAAAGTAGCAAAAAAAATTTACTTTTTGTACCGATTAGATAAAAAAATTTCTTATTTCTCCAAACTAATTGTTTATAAATCAATTATAGCTCCTCATTTCGACTACTGTTCAACATTATTGTATTTTCAAAATGCTGAAGAAATAAAATCTCTTCAAAAGATGCAAAATAGAGCTTTGAGGGCTGTACTTATGTGTAAAAAAAAAACGCCTGTTAAAGATATGTTAGGTAAACTTTTGTTAATGAGTATAAATCAGAGATTGACCTACAATATGATTGTTTTTATTTATAAGTTAAAAAATAAAATGTTACCTTCTTACCTAAGTGAAGAATTGACTTTAACACAAAATATTCATTCATATAACACTAGATCTCATGCCAGAAATGACTTTTACATTAGTTCTTTGGATAATAGAGTTGAGACAATTTTTAGCAAGGGCTTGATCCTATTTAATAGTTTGCCAGGTGATCTTAACGACATACAATCTATACATACATTTAAGTTAAAATGTAGAAAATATGTATTTGAGAATGTTGCTATTTAATAAGAGTTAGATAGTTTAGATGTATTTACTACTTGATGATGTAATTAACTTAAGAGCTAAATTGATAGCTAATAAAGTGTTTATATATATAAATAATACTAACAAAATATATAGTAGATACGGAGTATTGACCTGTCAACATGTTGCCAATTTATGAAAAGATATTGGAACTTGTAATAAAAAACAGCTTTTAGAATTTTTTGATTTAAATGAAATCTTGACTCCAGAGCAATCAGGATTTCGTACATCTCATTCATGTGAAACTGCATTGCAGTTTGTACTGACAAACTGGAAAGCAGAAATAAGTCAAAAAAAGGTAGTCAGAGCCGTTTTTATAGATATTAGACAAGCATTTGAATGTGTCAATATAAACTTGTTATTGCTTAAACTGAAAAAATATGGAATAAGTGAAAAGGCCCTAAAACTTATTGATAGTTTCTTAAAATCTAGAAAACAACAGGTTAAATATAGCAATACATACTCTGAGAAACTCCGAACAGAACATGGTGTTTTCCGCAAGGCTCTCTGTTGGGCTGCTTATTGTTTATAATATTTATTAATGATCTAGTTAAACATATCAAATTCTGTAAAATTATGCTTTTTGCTGATGATGGCTTACTATATTTTTGTGGGACACCAGAGGAAATCGAAAAGTTTATTAATTACGATTTGAGCAGCATTTTTAAGTGGTTATGTGATAATGGGCTCTCATTAAACACTGAAAAAACTAAATTTATTATTTTAGCTTCTAAAAATAATTTATCAGGACTTAAAAGTGATCTTAAAAAAATTAATATTACAGTAAACAATTGTCAAATTGAAGAAGTAAGCACACATAAATACCTTGGTGTTATTATTGATAAACAGTTAAATCTAAAAGAACACTGTAATTACATTAAAAAGAAAATTGCAAAAAAAAAACATATTTTTTATATAGTTTGGATAAAAAAATATCATGTTTTTCAAGTTAGTTGTGTATAGGTCAATTATTGCTCCCCATTTTGACTACTGTTCCACTTTATTATACTTTTTAAATAATGGGGAAATCCAATCTCTTCAAAAAATTCAAAACAGGTCACTAAGAGCTATATTAATGTGTAAAAAAACAACTTCCATTAAAAACATGCTCAACAGACTTTCTCTAATGAGTGTTTATCAAAGACTAACATATAATATGCTACTGTTTGTTTTTAAATTAAAAAATAAAATGTTACCAAACTATTTAAGTGAAGAATTAACATTCACTCAAAATATTCATCAGTATAATACAAGATCTCGTGCAAGAAATGACTTTTATGTCAGCATTGTAGAAAACAGAGTTGATACTATTTACAGTAAAGGATTAATATTGTTTAACAATCTTCCAGTGGAACTTAAAAATATACAGTCTGTAAATAATTTTAAGCTAAAATGTAAAAAATATGTCTTGGAAAATGTTGCCTTACAAGTTTAAAATTAAATCTAAACAAGTTTAGTTAGTAGTAGTTAGGTCATTTGTTAGTAAGTAGGTAATGCATTGTAATAATTAAGAGCTATTTATAGCTAATAAAGTGTAAAGTAAAAAATGCCTCATTTACCAATTATTCATAAATTTATGATTATCATTAAAATGTCTTGGCCCTAATTTTAAAGATGTTTCTGTTTAATGATAATCATAAACTTGTGACTAAGTAATGGGTAAATAAGGCATTACTTATAGGGGGGGGGCGGTGACCTTCTAAATAACGTTTTTCAAAAAAAAAATTGCGGATTATCCAGTATTTTTTCAGAAAATAAATAAATAAAACCTTAAAAAACACGTACAAAACAGCATTCTAACCTCACTTTTCATTCAATTTTGACTTTTTTTTTTCAACCCCATCAAAACAAAATTTGCCAATATCTGTGGCTTATATTTTGCAATGTTGCCACATTTCCGCAAAAATAATCAAAATAAGGAAACAAATATTATTAAATCTGTTTTGATCACACCTAAAAAGATAAAATTAACCAAACCTAGTACAATGAAGCTTGTTGGCAATAAAGTGATATTCTATTCTAAGTAACCCCAACCCAGCTCTACCTAAACCAACTCAAACCAAACTGAACCAAACCTAGTACCCCCTAATTAACCCCAACCCAGCTCTACCTAAACCAACCCAAACCAAACCCAACCCAACCGAACGGAACCGACACGAACAGAACCGACCCGAACTGAACAAAAACAACCTGAACCAAACGGAACTAACCCGAACCGAACAGAACCAACCTGTACCGAACCGATCCCAAACTAAACCGAACCCGAACGGAACCGAGCCCAACCGAACCGAACCCACATTCGAACTGAACAGAACCAACCTGAACCGAACCGAACGGAACCAAACTGAACCCAAACCGAACTGAACTGATCCCAACCAAACCAAACCTGAACGGAACCGAACCCGCAACCGAACTGAACAGAACCGACCTGAACCAAACTGAACAGAACCAACCCGAACTGAACTGATCCCAACCAAACGCGAACCGAAACAAACTGAACCAAACCAAAACAAAACAAACCAACCCATCCCAACTGAACCCAAACCAAACCTAAATCAAGGCATCCCAGCTCTACCAAAACCAACCCAAACCCAACCTTTCTACAAATATAATGAAACTTATCCTAATCCAAGCCTTCCCTTTTAATTTATTGGTTAAAAAAATATGAATGCCAGAAAGAAAAATATTTTATTCGAGGGGTGAACAGCTCTCACAATTGGTGTACACATTTCTCACAATCTGTTCACAATCTTTACACAATCCCTCCCAATCACCCACAATCTGTCACAATCTCTCACAATCCTTCACAATCTCTCACAATCCTTCACAATCTTACCACAATCCTTCACAATCTTACCACAATCCTTCACAATCCCTCACAATCTCTCACAATCTGTACACATTCTCTCACAATCTTAGCAAACTTCAATATACAATAGATAAGTTTGTGCCAATTTGTCGGGCAAAGAAGTCAAATTTTCCAAGCTGGATGCCAAATAATTTAAAAGAATTGATAATTACAAAAAAATTTTGCACAAGGAATACAAAGAGAGTGGCTCGATCGATGACTATATCAAGTTTATGACATCATGTTGTGAATGTAAAGAATCATACAAACAGTCTTGGGAATTATTTATCAACAATCTAGAAATAAATATGCAAGTCAATCCAAATGAATTTTGGAGATATGCAAAAAATAAAAACGATTCGTTCCTTACCTAATACTATGTCATATGGTAATGAAACATCTTCAGATGCACAAGATATAGCCAACATGTTTGCCACTTTTTTTGGCGATGTTTATGAATCTGATTTAGAAAATTACATTGATTTTGAGGGTAATCATGGCATACCCTCCAACTTAAACTTATGTGATATAAATATAGATTTAATTGATGTATATAATGCAATAGAAAAACTCAAAAGATCTCTAGGAAAAGGCCCCGATGGCATTCCTCGGGATTTCATATATAACTGTAGGTTTATTTTGGCACCAATTTTACACAAAATATTTACTAAGTCATTATCATTAGGGGAATTTCCAGAAAAATGGAAGATTAGCTTCTTAACTCACATATTTAAAAGTGGTAATAAGGAAAAAATCAAAAATTATCGTGGGATTTCGAAAATAAGTTTATTTAGCAAAATATTTGAACATATAGTAACAAATAAAATAACTCCTTTATTATCACCTCTTCTCCCAAGAACAACATGGGTTTCAGAGAGGTAAATCGACAGTAAGTAATCTTCTTATTTACACAGAATATATATCGGAGGCTTTGGAGAGCCGTTGTCAGGTGGATGCAATCCACACGGATTTCTCTAAAGCCTTTGATAAAATTAACCATAGGATCCTCTTAAGTAGGTTAAAACATCATGGCTTCTCTGGAGGGTTCTTTAGATGGATTATGAGCTACCTAAGCAAAAGAAGTCAAATTGTTAATATAAATAATATTCATTCATTTAGAATTGAAGTTTGCTCAGGAGTGCCTCAAGGGGGACATTTGTCACCACTTTTATTTAATTTATTTATCAATGATCTCTATTTCTGTATAAAAAACTGTAAATTCTTACTATTTGCAGATGATTTTAAATTATATTTAGTAATTAGATGTCATCAAGATTGCCTATTAATTCAAGAAGATTTAGACTGCTTTAATTTATGGTGCCAAAATAACAAGTTATCATTGAACATAAACAAATGTAGTGTCATGATATATTTCAGAATTCATAAACCAATAATATTTGACTACATCTTAAATTCTACTACTTTAAACAGTGTGGATCAAATTAAGGACTGTTATTTTTGATCAAAAAATTGAATTTAATTTGCACATTGAAAATATTTGCAACAAAAGTCTACAAGTGTTAGGGTTTATATCACATACTTTAGAGGAATTCAATAACATATATTGCTTTAAATTGTACTGTTCTCTGGTGCGATCATTGATTGAGTATGCTAGTCAAATTTGGAATCCACACTATTTTAAATATATAGATATGTTAGAAAAAATTCAGCGTATGTTTTTAAGGTTAATAAACTACAAACTAAAAATACCAAAAGATCATATTGACTACATATCTCTACAGAATTTATTGAGTATTCAATCTTTGGAAAAGCGGAGGTTTATGATGGATACCAGGTTACTGTTTAAAATTATAAATAATAATGTTGATTGTCCTAACTTATTAGAAATGATCTCTTTTCAAGTTCCACAAAGACAGACTAGAAATTATTCTTTATTGTTTGTGCAATTTTATAGAACTGCACATGGGATAAACTCTCCTCTTACTAGAATGGCAAATTCTTTAAATAAAATCGATGTAGATTTATTTAATGTAACTTTACAACAATTCAACAAGTTTGTGAAAAAATTTGCTCAATAATTATTACTACATAATACTGTTAGTTATAGTTCATACTATTGTAATTTAAATTTTTGTAAATGGCATGACCTGAAAATAAAAAATAAAAAAAATATATAAAAGATTGTGGAAAAGATTGTGGATTTTCGCAATCGGCACACACATTTTGGGATCAGCTGATCACCCCTCGGTTATTAAGCAGCAGGTCCGGGAACGGTAAATGAAGAGGGTGTCAAAGAAAACTATAGACATGATGACTTTTTTTTTTTTTTTGGTAGCAAGATTTTTTGATGGGACGGTGCCCACTCCACCCCTTCAGGCGCGCTACACTGCTGCACAGTCCTCCACCATCTGTCACATTCTCTCACAATCCTTCACAATCTTACCACAATCCTTCTTCACAATCCCTCACAATCTTTCACAATCCCTCACAATCTTTCACAATCTTGCCACAATCCCTCACAATCTTTCACAATCCCTCACAATCTTACCAAAAGATTGTGGATTTTCACAATCGGTGTACACATTTTGGGTTAGCTGTTCACCCCTCGATTTTATTTAATGCCTGTGATGTGGCAACCTCCCATTTCCAGTCAGACACGGAATATAAGAATAAAACCCCAGCAAATGGCCCAAAGCGGTTCTACTACGTTTTACCTCGCTCGTCAAAAAGCACTATATAACGATTTTTTTGTATGAAAATGATTCGTTGGACTATTTTTAGTCGATTTAGATACGGGAAATTAAGAAAAAATGTTTGGTTTTTTTTTAAATAATTTTTTAAAAAAACGTTACATGGGGATTTTCTTTTACTTGTTTTGGTTGAAAAAAATCAATTTCTATCATTGCATCGTCAGATTTTCGACATAAATTTGTAAATTAGCTTAGGATTAATTATTTTACAATTTTAAATTAATTACATACCTAGTTTTTCATGTTTTTTATCGCTTTTTTCATATAATTTTGAAAATTTGTACAGTTGACCTTCCCACATATATTTTGACACATTGGGCCTGGGCCGACTCTTTCTAGGTCATTCGGCCATATAATATTTCCCAATTCGATTTGCTTACTTCCTGACTTACCCTCAGATGCACCGTAAGCACTTAAGCGCGATCATGGGTTTAATCGCGATTAAGTCCTTGTTGCTTACATACAAAACAACAAAGATGGAGAATGGATTAGCAAAGCCTTGTTACGGTGCATCTGAGGGTTAAAGGCGCAGATTACAGGAAATTATTTATTTAGAACTATTCAGCAAGAATCGGCGCAGCCGATTTTTGCTGATTGCTTGTGCGGTTCGGTTCCGTTCGGTTTGGTTTAGTTCGGTTCGGTTTAGTTCAGTTCGGTTCAGTTAAGTTCGGTTCGGTTTGGTTTTAGGTTAGGTTTGTTATGTTTAAAGTAATTCAGCAGGAGTCGGCGCAGCCGACTCTTGCTGAATTACTTTAAGACACAACCAACCTAATCTAAGATCGACCCGAACCAAACTGCTGAATTTCTGTAAATCATCATTATCATAAATTACACATTATTATAACTTTCTGCATGATTTTTTTCATTATAAATGCTCAATAGAGGATTTTGGACGATTTTACAGAGTCAAAAATGCGCGACAAATTAAAATGTTGGAGCAAGATGTCAGGTCGAACGTTAGATTTCAAAAATATGGTGCAACCATTTTTCTATGCGTAAATAATTTTCAAAAAAATTTAATTTTTATCGCCTCTTGCCAGACAGTTGGTCACCTTATTTTTGGCTAAATGACCATTTTTTTAAAGCTCAGTCGATTGTGAGCCGTCCCTCTCTATCTCGAAATAACAAACGTCAAATAAATTCTTTCTATAGCAATTTGTATGAGTTTTTACTAATTTTTTAATTTTGAAATTTCTAAAAAAAATGCGAAAAATCCGCATTTTTTTTTCTTGAAAACAGTATAAAACGACCTAAACTTATCATTCAAAAAAGAAACACCCATTTTCAAGCATCGAGGTATAACGTAGTAGACCCCCCAAAGCCCATAGTATCTATGCCCAATATCCCTGTGTATGTGTGATTTTGTATGCATTTTAGATAGACATTAAAAAGTGTGTTTTTTATTTAAAAAAACAATTTTTTTTTAAATTTTCTGTACCTAAATCAGTTTCAAGATCCCTAAATAACTATTTTCAAAAAGAATCGTCATCAAAAAATGTCTCGTTTTAGTGTCCGGATAGTGCACTGAAACCCTTTATGTTGGTCACAAAAGAGCAGGGGAAAGGAAAGACCTTGGGAAAGACACAAAACAAATGTGTCTTTTTTTTCTTTCTTATTACTTATATATCCATCTTTTAACTTTGTAATTGAAAGACACATTCCCAAATTAAGCTTAAAGTTTGTACATTACTTTGCTGGCTAAACCAGCCCTTACCTGACATTTTGCCTAGATGACAAACAGAAACGTTAAATAATTCACTGGTTTCACGTTAATAATATCCAAGTAAAAAGCCGCATCTTTATACCAAATAAAACGTTTTTAGGACGGGCCAAAACACAAGAAATAATAATTATTTTTTAATGGAAAGCAAAACAACGAATCAAGTCAACAGCGAAACCCACAGCACAGATTAGGTTTAACCAGTGATATGAGCACAGAGGGGTTTAGGGTTTAACCACAGACAAGTTGCGTTCGTTAATACGATCTGGAAGCTTCATACGCTCTGTTTCCTCTTTTTCCGTTCGTTTATTCTTAAGCAAATCCACGGATATTAGAATAATTCTATATCTCTGAGCAAACCGAGCGAATTTTTAGCCGTTCGTTTATTCGTGGAGCGAGCGAAAAGAGCTGCTAGATAGTTTAAGTTCTGGGGTACGTTCAGATTGAAACGTCGCGCGAGACGTCTTGGCGAGCGAATGACGTCATGGGTAAAACGCCGGACGTCTTGCCAATGTGAACGGTATGGATGTAATAAGCATAACCTTAAAATATATATTTTTTAAAATTATTGATGAATTTGTTCAGATTTAAAAACTTATTACAATTTATTTAGTAGAGTTAACATAAACACAAATAAGTGTTTTTTTGTTTTGAAAAATGGAAATAGAGAGTCATTTGGACTACCCGACTTTTGGTGGCTGACAGAGTTTTATTATTGACAAATAAAGTTTTGTTTTAGATTTAAAAGTTGTGTTTTCTGTAAATTTATTTTCTTTGTGTACAAGCAATACAGGTTTTAAGTTCCTCTGCTCAACACTTTCAAAGGAAATAAATAAATTTGAAAATTAATAGTTATATGTACATACATGTGCAATTTAATATAATAGCGTATGACAATGAGAATGCGAAAGAAGATAAATTCTCAAAGTGTTTGCTGGGGCGTTGAGCGATCTTCAATTACGTTATATCAAACCTCTTTATATGGTTACATTATCTACTATTAAATAAAGAATACAAATATGTTAAATGTCTTTTATTTTAATTTGAAAGCACAAAGTAATATCTAGGTATAATATTATTTATATTCCTATAACAATTTGTCCAAATAAAAATCCATTCTATACATTCTCCTAAGTAGAAACTAAACAGTCAAAATGAAATTCTGTAAAGGTCCATTTGCATCTGAAAAAGTGTTTTCCTAAAAAGAGTGCCGCTGCAAGAGGATTCATTCTGCTTGAAAAACTGCTTGATACTCTAAAAACAGCTCACACTGCCAAGGGTTATTCCGAAGGCAATTGTCTTCATTGCATGGAGCGATGTGAAACCTGCAGCCAATACAGTTTGAGGGTCGATTTACACAGCAACATAACAAAAAATCGAATTTTAGGGTATATTTTCTTATTTTCGTTTTTTTTTTCAAGCAGCTGATTATGGTAAAATGGAGCTTTAAAACAAGGCATTAACTTTATCCATTGTGCTATGTTACTATGGGTAAACCATCATGCATACCCTAGCAAAAATCCCACAAAGAAAAATACTCTGTCAATCTATGGGCACCTAAGCTCACACTAGTTACTATAGTTATAGTGTGCGTGTGAGCTAATATAACTAAAAACTGAAATATATTACCTTTCGTTTGATACCACACAAGCCATGTTTTGACTTAAACTCTAATTTTTGAAATCTACCTTCACCATTTTTTTTTCAAAAAACTAAAATGTAGGTTGTTTAACTTCAGACTTAAGTACCTTTTGTTTGATATCACACAATATCACTCCCACCCTTTTATTTGACTTGCGTACGGTGGATTTTGTTCATTTTTAAATGGGACTAGCTCGACCGAAAACCCAGCCTAGGTACCAAACTTCATTCAAATCGGGCAAGCGGTTTTTGAGTTATGCGCGTTGGTCGTTACAGACAGACAGACACACGGCGCGACAAAAAAGTTTCAAAATCATCTGAAACGCAAATATATAAAAAATTTTAAAACCAGAGCAATTTTTTTTTCTCGAAAAAATTAGGATCACCATAGCTCACACTACTATAGTATAGTAGTAGTGTGAGCTAATAGGTAACTACATTTAATGTTTTCTATACGGGATATACCTAAAACAAACCCAACCATAACAAATTTGGCTTCTACAATCTTTTGAAAATAGGAACTTTTGTGATGTTTTTATGTGGGTTTCTTGTCAGAGGTAAGGACTGAACCCTTCTAAAGAAACTTAGAACTCACCTGTCAAAAGTCAAACAAGTGTTTTTTGTCTTTAAGAAAAAGTAAAATTTGATTATTTATTTATGTTTTCGAAAATATAAAACAAAAAATAAAAAAATTGGGGGGTTGGTTTATATACCTACTGCGCAAGTCGAGCGTTTGTCACCCACCTCATAGAGAAGGGTGTAAAAGGCGATTCGCCCGACGTTATTTTCGGCCAATATGAACAAGAGTAACTTTCACCTAGTATTTAATCTGAACGGATTTGAGCGCTCCCGACATGTTAACAAAAACGTAATTTTAAAAAAAAGTGAAACGATTTAATTTACAACAAAGATGCTGTTTTAAGTATTGATCCTTTGTACACATGGGAAAAATGCGTTTTTCTTAAAAAAAATCAATTAAAGCCAGTAAATCTCAAATAAAAGGGACCATGTTTTGTTCAAAAAGTCAGGTTATGTTTTTATTTACTTTTGTTTTTTTTTTAAATTTTTTTCTAGTTTTTTACTTAGTTTGAATAATTATTATTAGTTTCTGTGGTGTTATGAATTGTGGCAGCTGGGGAGATATTGATAATGTTAGTTTTGATGGAATGCCAAGTATTTTGACCTTAAAAAATGATCTTGATTTAAATGAACTAGGTATCAGCTCAAAGAAGGGAAAAGAAAGTGGATAAGTGCTCTATTACCTGACTTAACAGAGGATAAATTGAAATATTCGAAAGGTTTTTGTCAGGTTTGTTTTGGATAAATATGTAACTGCCATTTTGGCAACATTTTCTATTGGGATCTTTTTTTGTGCTCAAGTGGACCTTTTGCAGAAGTGTAACATAGAATTGTGTTAAACTGTAAGAAATACTTCACTATGATTTTTTTACTATTCTAGGCAAGCAACTTTCAAAACTAGAATACAGCAATGATCCTGACTGGGTCTCTCCTGAATGGATTATTGTTTCAAAACGGTTGAAAAATTAAAAAAATTATGGTTGAAAAAAGGGTCTAGAGAAAAGAGAGAAGAAAGAAAAGGAAAACAATATGAGGTTATAGTGTAGGTAATGAGCTGAACCAAATTTGTACACCATCCTACAGAACTCTTAAATAAACTCTTGGTAGTGTAGCATCCTGTATAGTGTCCAGTGGAGTCCTGTATCACCAAAGTTTCTTTTTCTTTAATAACTATTTATTTTACAGACCTCAAAACAGTTTAGAAGAAACTGGTGAATTTGACAATCTCCCTAAGTCAAACCTCTTTTTATCTTGCAAATTTTCCTTTATTTCCATGCTTTTTGACACCTAAAACTTGTACACCATAAAATTTGTATAGCATCTGACTACTATGAGTCCTGTTGTGAAATTTCTACGGTACTGTTCTGAGCTTATTACCAAAAAAAAAATTTTATGGCATCAAAAAATAGATGGAAAAAAAAGTAATCTTTGTTGACTTTGATGACCACAAGAAAAACAAATAAGTTCTCTCAGATTTTTTTTTCAATTTCTTTCAAAAAAAGCTTGGGTCCTAATGGGTCATATGCTGTTATGCCGAATTGTAGAGTAGAGTATATATTTTATAGAATCGTAGATTTCTCCAGGGTGAAGTAGAATCATAATGAAAAGGATTGAAGGGAAAGTCCAAAATACTTCACAATCTTTTTTATTTCTCAAAACACACTACGCGTTTCGATATGTAAATATCATTATCAAGTGTGATCTGCAAGCAAAATAAAACCGGATCTTAGTTAATTAAAAAGAAAAGTATCAAAAAATTTACTTACAGAAAATAAAAATCCCTCTTTTAAGGACAAAATCTGGAACACAAGTCAAAAAAAATTAAAACAAAACCACACAATTAAACAAACATCTTAACCTTAAAATTTAAATACAAACAACAATATTAAAAACAAAATAGATAAAATAAATTAAAAATTGGTACAACTAACGACATCTTACAACAGTTTAAAATACTAAAATTAGTTTAAAAGAGTAAAGGTTCAAAGTTAAATACAATATGTTAAAAATCAATAAAATATAAAACAAAATCGATCGGGACAAGAAACAGTTTTTAAAAACATTTAATTAAAATAATTGATAACTTTCGCTACCTCTCTACAGTGGGCGCTGGAAGGTTCGTTCAAGCTTAGAACATTAGTATCATTTTCCAATTTGGCAATTTCAAAGTTTTCCAAAAAATTAAGTTTTCTACCCTTATGTGCATCATGTAACATTTTAAAGTTATTATCAATACTAAAATTATGACCTAACTCTCTCAAATGCATACCGAATGCCGAACGTCTATCAGACGGCGATTTTTAAGAGTTAAGGTGTTCTCTAATTCTAACTTTAAAACTACGTCCCGTTTGTCCTACATATTTAGCAGGGCACGAACCACATGACAACAGATAAACTCCGCTCTTTTCTAAATTCGGAACATGGTCTTTTAGTCTACTAAAATATGTTTTTAAACTGGAAAATGACTTATAAACTATTCTAATATTTTTATTTAACGAGTTTAAAACATTGCCAATCTGTAAAGAGACAGTACCCAGAAAAGTTAGTTTAACATATCTTGGTGGCTGATAAGGAGGAATGGATACATCTTGAGGATCAGACAGAAGATTTCTTCTATAGTTTATAAGTCATTTTCCAGTTTAAAAACATATTTTAGTAGACTAAAAGACCATGTTCCGAATTTAGAAAAGAGCGGAGTTTATCTGTAGTCATGTGGTTCGTGCCCTGCTAAATATGTAGGACAAACGGGACGTATCAAATACCAAATTGCAAGTAATGCAAGGACCTAAAGCTATAAACAACAAATGAAATTAAAGAAAGAAAAATAAGAAAAAAGTTTCCTGCTTCGGCCGGGGATCGAACCCGGGACCTCTTGCTATCTAGGCAAACATTCTACCACTGAACCACCGAAGCCACACATAAATTTTTTCGGAAAACCTCTATCTATGCGGGCCGCGGTGTCTCAATACAAGAACGAGAGACACTCAGGTATTAACTCGACCAAGTCATCCAACTGATCTCTAAATTCTTCTTTCCCACTGTCAAAGGTATGATAACTCAAATTAGACGTAAAGAATCAACGTCTGAAAGCATGATATCACCTTTTTCGTGTGTTAAAATTTCTGATCGCAAAATGGGCGATTTGCCAATATAATTATCAAATACCAAATTGCAAGTAATGCAAGGACCTAAAGCTATAAACAACAAATGAAATTAAAGAAAGAAAAATAAGAAAAAAGTTTCCTGCTTCGGCCGGGGATCGAACCCGGGACCTCTTGCTATCTAGGCAAACATTCTACCACTGAACCACCGAAGCCACACATAAATTTTTTCGGAAAACCTCTATCTATGCGGGCCGCGGTGTCTCAATACAAGAACGAGAGACACTCAGGTATTAACTCGACCAAGTCATCCAACTGATCTCTAAATTCTTCTTTCCCACTGTCAAAGGTATGATAACTCAAATTAGACGTAAAGAATCAACGTCTGAAAGCATGAGATCACCTTTTTCGTGTGTTAAAATTTCTGATCGCAAAATGGGCGATTTGCCAATATAATTATCAAATACCAAATTGCAAGTAATGCAAGGACCTAAAGCTATAAACAACAAATGAAATTAAAGAAAGAAAAATAAGAAAAAAGTTTCCTGCTTCGGCCGGGGATCGAACCCGGGACCTCTTGCTATCTAGGCAAACATTCTACCACTGAACCACCGAAGCCACACATAAATTTTTTCGGAAAACCTCTATCTATGCGGGCCGCGGTGTCTCAATACAAGAACGAGAGACACTCAGGTATTAACTCGACCAAGTCATCCAACTGATCTCTAAATTCTTCTTTCCCACTGTCAAAGGTATGATAACTCAAATTAGACGTAAAGAATCAACGTCTGAAAGCATGAGATCACCTTTTTCGTGTGTTAAAATTTCTGATCGCAAAATGGGCGATTTGCCAATATAATTATCAAATACCAAATTGCAAGTAATGCAAGGACCTAAAGCTATAAACAACAAATGAAATTAAAGAAAGAAAAATAAGAAAAAAGTTTCCTGCTTCGGCCGGGGATCGAACCCGGGACCTCTTGCTATCTAGGCAAACATTCTACCACTGAACCACCGAAGCCACACATAAATTTTTTCGGAAAACCTCTATCTATGCGGGCCGCGGTGTCTCAATACAAGAACGAGAGACACTCAGGTATTAACTCGACCAAGTCATCCAACTGATCTCTAAATTCTTCTTTCCCACTGTCAAAGGTATGATAACTCAAATTAGACGTAAAGAATCAACGTCTGAAAGCATGAGATCACCTTTTTCGTGTGTTAAAATTTCTGATCGCAAAATGGGCGATTTGCCAATATAATTATCAAATACCAAATTGCAAGTAATGCAAGGACCTAAAGCTATAAACAACAAATGAAATTAAAGAAAGAAAAATAAGAAAAAAGTTTCCTGCTTCGGCCGGGGATCGAACCCGGGACCTCTTGCTATCTAGGCAAACATTCTACCACTGAACCACCGAAGCCACACATAAATTTTTTCGGAAAACCTCTATCTATGCGGGCCGCGGTGTCTCAATACAAGAACGAGAGACACTCAGGTATTAACTCGACCAAGTCATCCAACTGATCTCTAAATTCTTCTTTCCCACTGTCAAAGGTATGATAACTCAAATTAGACGTAAAGAATCAACGTCTGAAAGCATGAGATCACCTTTTTCGTGTGTTAAAATTTCTGATCGCAAAATGGGCGATTTGCCAATATAATTATCAAATACCAAATTGCAAGTAATGCAAGGACCTAAAGCTATAAACAACAAATGAAATTAAAGAAAGAAAAATAAGAAAAAAGTTTCCTGCTTCGGCCGGGGATCGAACCCGGGACCTCTTGCTATCTAGGCAAACATTCTACCACTGAACCACCGAAGCCACACATAAATTTTTTCGGAAAACCTCTATCTATGCGGGCCGCGGTGTCTCAATACAAGAACGAGAGACACTCAGGTATTAACTCGACCAAGTCATCCAACTGATCTCTAAATTCTTCTCTCCCACTGTCAAAGGTATGATAACTCAAATTAGACGTAAAGAATCAACGTCTGAAAGCATGAGATCACCTTTTTCGTGTGTTAAAATTTCTGATCGCAAAATGGGCGATTTGCCAATATAATTATCAAATACCAAATTGCAAGTAATGCAAGGACCTAAAGCTATAAACAACAAATGAAATTAAAGAAAGAAAAATAAGAAAAAAGTTTCCTGCTTCGGCCGGGGATCGAACCCGGGACCTCTTGCTATCTAGGCAAACATTCTACCACTGAACCACCGAAGCCACACATAAATTTTTTCGGAAAACCTCTATCTATGCGGGCCGCGGTGTCTCAATACAAGAACGAGAGACACTCAGGTATTAACTCGACCAAGTCATCCAACTGATCTCTAAATTCTTCTTTCCCACTGTCTTTAATTTCATTTGTTGTTTATAGCTTTAGGTCCTTGCATTACTTGCAATTTGGTATTTGATAATTATATTGGCAAATCGCCCATTTTGCGATCAGAAATTTTAACACACGAAAAAGGTGATCTCATGCTTTCAGACGTTGATTCTTTACGTCTAATTTGAGTTATCATACCTTTGACAGTGGGAAAGAAGAATTTAGAGATCAGTTGGATGACTTGGTCGAGTTAATACCTGAGTGTCTCTCGTTCTTGTATTGAGACACCGCGGCCCGCATAGATAGAGGTTTTCCGAAAAAATTTATGTGTGGCTTCGGTGGTTCAGTGGTAGAATGTTTGCCTAGATAGCAAGAGGTCCCGGGTTCGATCCCCGGCCGAAGCAGGAAACTTTTTTCTTATTTTTCTTTCTTTAATTTCATTTGTTGTTTATAGCTTTAGGTCCTTGCATTACTTGCAATTTGGTATTTGATAATTATATTGGCAAATCGCCCATTTTGCGATCAGAAATTTTAACACACGAAAAAGGTGATCTCATGCTTTCAGACGTTGATTCTTTACGTCTAATTTGAGTTATCATACCTTTGACAGTGGGAAAGAAGAATTTAGAGATCAGTTGGATGACTTGGTCGAGTTAATACCTGAGTGTCTCTCGTTCTTGTATTGAGACACCGCGGCCCGCATAGATAGAGGTTTTCCGAAAAAATTTATGTGTGGCTTCGGTGGTTCAGTGGTAGAATGTTTGCCTAGATAGCAAGAGGTCCCGGGTTCGATCCCCGGCCGAAGCAGGAAACTTTTTTCTTATTTTTCTTTCTTTAATTTCATTTGTTGTTTATAGCTTTAGGTCCTTGCATTACTTGCAATTTGGTATTTGATAATTATATTGGCAAATCGCCCATTTTGCGATCAGAAATTTTAACACACGAAAAAGGTGATCTCATGCTTTCAGACGTTGATTCTTTACGTCTAATTTGAGTTATCATACCTTTGACAGTGGGAAAGAAGAATTTAGAGATCAGTTGGATGACTTGGTCGAGTTAATACCTGAGTGTCTCTCGTTCTTGTATTGAGACACCGCGGCCCGCATAGATAGAGGTTTTCCGAAAAAAATTTATGTGTGGCTTCGGTGGTTCAGTGGTAGAATGTTTGCCTAGATAGCAAGAGGTCCCGGGTTCGATCCCCGGCCGAAGCAGGAAACTTTTTTCTTATTTTTCTTTCTTTAATTTCATTTGTTGTTTATAGCTTTAGGTCCTTGCATTACTTGCAATTTGGTATTTGATAATTATATTGGCAAATCGCCCATTTTGCGATCAGAAATTTTAACACACGAAAAAGGTGATCTCATGCTTTCAGACGTTGATTCTTTACGTCTAATTTGAGTTATCATACCTTTGACAGTGGGAAAGAAGAATTTAGAGATCAGTTGGATGACTTGGTCGAGTTAATACCTGAGTGTCTCTCGTTCTTGTATTGAGACACCGCGGCCCGCATAGATAGAGGTTTTCCGAAAAAATTTATGTGTGGCTTCGGTGGTTCAGTGGTAGAATGTTTGCCTAGATAGCAAGAGGTCCCGGGTTCGATCCCCGGCCGAAGCAGGAAACTTTTTTCTTATTTTTCTTTCTTTAATTTCATTTGTTGTTTATAGCTTTAGGTCCTTGCATTACTTGCAATTTGGTATTTGATAATTATATTGGCAAATCGCCCATTTTGCGATCAGAAATTTTAACACACGAAAAAGGTGATCTCATGCTTTCAGACGTTGATTCTTTACGTCTAATTTGAGTTATCATACCTTTGACAGTGGGAAAGAAGAATTTAGAGATCAGTTGGATGACTTGGTCGAGTTAATACCTGAGTGTCTCTCGTTCTTGTATTGAGACACCGCGGCCCGCATAGATAGAGGTTTTCCGAAAAAATTTATGTGTGGCTTCGGTGGTTCAGTGGTAGAATGTTTGCCTAGATAGCAAGAGGTCCCGGGTTCGATCCCCGGCCGAAGCAGGAAACTTTTTTCTTATTTTTCTTTCTTTAATTTCATTTGTTGTTTATAGCTTTAGGTCCTTGCATTACTTGCAATTTGGTATTTGATAATTATATTAGCAAATCGCCCATTTTGCGATCAGAAATTTTAACACACGAAAAAGGTGATCTCATGCTTTCAGACGTTGATTCTTTACGTCTAATTTGAGTTATCATACCTTTGACAGTGGGAAAGAAGAATTTAGAGATCAGTTGGATGACTTGGTCGAGTTAATACCTGAGTGTCTCTCGTTCTTGTATTGAGACACCGCGGCCCGCATAGATAGAGGTTTTCCGAAAAAAAAAATTATGTGTGGCTTCGGTGGTTCAGTGGTAGAATGTTTGCCTAGATAGCAAGAGGTCCCGGGTTCGATCCCCGGCCGAAGCAGGAAACTTTTTTCTTATTTTTCTTTCTTTAATTTCATTTGTTGTTTAAACGGGACGTAGTTTTAAAGTTAGAATTAGAGAACACCTTAACTCTCAAAAATCGCCGTCTGATAGACGTTCGGCATTCGGTATGCATTTGAGAGAGTTAGGTCATAATTTTAGTATTGATAATAACTTTAAAATGTTACATGATGCACATAAGGGTAGAAAACTTAATTTTTTGGAAAACTTTGAAATTGCTAAATTGGAAAATGATACTAATGTTCTAAGCTTGAACGAACCTTCCAGCGCCCACTGTAGAGAGGTAGCGAAAGTTATCAATTATTTTAATTAAATGTTTTTAAAAACTGTTTCTTGTCCCGATCGATTTTGTTTTATATTTTATTGATTTTTAACATATTGTATTTAACTTTGAACCTTTACTCTTTTAAACTAATTTTAGTATTTTAAACTGTTGTAAGATGTCGTTAGTTGTACCAATTTTTAATTTATTTTATCTATTTTGTTTTTAATATTGTTGTTTGTATTTAAATTTTAAGGTTAAGATGTTTGTTTAATTGTGTGGTTTTGTTTTAATTTTTTTTTTACTTGTGTTCCAGATTTTGTCCTTAAAAGAGGGATTTTTATTTTCTGTAAGTAAATTTTTTGATACTTTTCTTTTTAATTAACTAAGATCCGGTTTTATTTTGCTTGCAGATCACACTTGATAATGATATTTACATATCGAAACGCGTAGTGTGTTTTGAGAAATAAAAAAGATTTAGAAGTATTTTGGACTTTCCCTTCAATCCTTTTCATTGAGTATATATTTATTTGCATAAACTTTTAGATACATAATTGAGCAAATATTGTTACAAAAAAACAGTAATAAAAGTAATAGTAGTAATACAACGGCGAATATTGTACTGTTGTAAAATTTGAACAGTACTGTTGTGAGCTGATGAAGGTTTGACTGTACTTAGGCCCTATGTATTATAGTTCATGGAAAATCATATGGTGATGTACAGTGTGTGAGGCCAATGACAAGGAAAAACTGTATTTTAATTTTGCAAGTTTTTTTTATATTACCTATGTTTACTTATATTTTTTTAAATAAACATATTTTGTAAAGTACTTATTAGAAGTTTGCTTGACCAACCTCGGTTGGAACTCATATGTGTATATTGATCTGTTGGACTGACCTACCTATAAGTTGTGCCTCTTTTTCATGTCACTACTGGAGGGTTAACACGATTAAACTTTGTCTAAACCGAAAAATCATAGTGAAATATTTTTCACAGTTTAACGCTATAGAAGGCCTATTACTTAGCAAAAGGTTTAGTCAAGTACAACAAAAGATCCTAATAGAAAACCTGAATCTGATGAGAAAAGTTTAGTCTATTTCAATTTCGGTGAGCCTTGAAGTGAGCTCTTTGAATAGAACTACTTATCCACTTCCCCCTACCTTGGGCTGATAGTTAATTGATTCATTGGTCAAAAAACTTCAAATTCAATGAAAACTAATATTATCATTACTTCCTCCGCTGCCACAATTCACAACAGCAAAAAAACTTGACATAATAATCAGTGGTGCACAATGAACTTGTAAAAAGCGGTTCAAGTTCATTGGGTTGGCCATCCTTTATGTTAAACAATTAAAAAAGCAGGTATTAAATAAAAATATCTCTGTCTGTATTAATCCCGCTGTAAAGGTCGGGGTTTATTTAATAAAATATAAAAATATTTTACCAAAAATATGAGAACTTTTAAGGTTTCCGTTTAGTTGATAATAAAATTTAACAAGATGAAAAATAAATAAGTAAAAAAAAAGAAATTAGATATTATTTTTTTTAAGAAAAAAAAATAATATTCATTAAGTTTAAATTTAAAAAAAATTAAAATAAAAAAATATATATAATAATTATTTTTTTTTAAGAAAAAGAAAAATATTCATTAAAACCTAAATTGAAAATATTAAAAACATATTCTAAAACTGGCAGAAAATATACAAGTATTATCGAAGCAAGAAAGTAAAAAAATCACAACAATAAAAAAATCTTATTTTTAAAATAAAATAATAAAAACCAAAAATTTAAAATAATAAATTAAAAATCATAAAAACAAATATTGAGAGACCATTCGATGAACAAGTAATATTTAAACCAAAAATAAAAAAAAAACAAGAGTTAAAATAAAAATGATTGAGACTCACATGAAGCCAGCTGAACTAAAACCCTAACACTTATTTTCACTGGAGAGCACTGTTGATTCGATCGATCGCAAAATTACAAATGAAATTAATTAAATGAGCCACAAAAGAGGTTGACAAAAATCCCATTTTTACCTGTTTTGTCCACGCCTTAGGAAATTGTTTATATTAGGGAGCAATGAATACACGACTCTATTGTATTCATTAATTAGGGCTATATTCAGAAACACTGGCTCGATCACAGCACATTGACCTGTTTCGTCATAAAAATTTGTGGGATAAACGGGGATCGCCTATAAATTCGATTTCTTGAATTATATCCGGGCATTATTAAAGTACCAGTGTTAAAGTTGCAGCCAAAAGTGAAAAATAGTAAACAGTCAAAATTAAAGTGAATTAGTAAAAGTTGAGTTAACCATTTTATATAAAAATGTAGTCTTCAAGAAAATCTAGAGTTTTGAACTCTAGAATAAAAAATATATTTTAGTGATTCGATGACAGAAAGTAAGTTAAATGTATTTGAACATTGATTTAAAAGGAAAATATTACGTGTTAAACTAGTTGAACATTGATTTAAAAAGAAAATATTACCGTTTATTTAATTGCTGTAGACAATTAAATTATTAGACTTTTATACGTAAATAAGGATTAGTAATTATAGTAAAGATGAAGAATGATTTTGAACTTTTGATAGTGCATTTAGTATTTAACGAGATTTAGACTATTGGAATAAATTTACTGATATGTTTACGGACTTATTATGTATGTGTTACCATTGAGTTAATTTCAAAATATTATGTTCTACAACGTTTTTTTTAGACTCTATCATTTTAATTTGCGAAGACAATTTTGTGACGGAAAAATTGTAATAAAACCAATCAGCTTTGTTCGTAGGCTAAGGTATTGGCTAATGTTAATTTTAGCGCATTTTCGTAATTAATTTGAATGTTAGGACCATGCTAGACTTTGGATCTACGATTTTGTATTAATAATTTTTGACTTTAAATATAACGTATTCTTTATAACAATTGGTGTCTAATTTAATAACAACCAAAAGTCAATAACAACAACTGGCTTTAATCATAGCTATGTGCAACTAGGACGCCTACCTCCAAATAAATTTAATGTAATCGTGGAAAGGGACAAGTTGTATAAATATACCGCTCGACTAAAGCACCCCTAACCGCGGCGTTACACCGCCAAACTACACACATCCTATGCTAATAAACAAGAAATCAGCTGAAAAAAGAAATGTATGTATCCAAAAAACGTGTATGGCTTCGCCCGTTTATTGGCCAATATTCCAAATAGTTAATAATTTCAATAGCAAAAATTGCATTGCACAAAAGTGCACAGCGACAGCCGATCGACATGGAGTCGAGGAAATGAAAGCGCGCGATACGATGTTCAATAATTCATTCATTCATAAACCTCTTCCGGTATTGGAATTCTCATCCAAGCTCTTCTGAAAACGGCAGCGGCCATTTATTAAGTCCCCGACTGTACCTACAAGTATTAACAGAGGGGATTTTGATGAAATATTTTTAGAGACGGTCCATATGGGTTTTTTCCCATAGGATAGAAACAATTTAGTTTCTCGCTCCCAGTGTTTTTTTATCAGTTTATTTTTAAGTAGAATAGTTTTGCCGGTTAGTTCGCTTACCATCTATAAACATTACAAGTAAAAAAACAATAAACTCCATGAATAAACGGACGGCTAAAAATTCGCTCGATTAAGAATAAACGAACGGCTTAGAGGAAACGGACCGTAAAACGAATTCATCTACAATAGTCAAACGGCCAATTTTCGTTACTGTCTGTTTCAGAGACAAAAATTTTCGCTATGGTCTGTTTTGAGTTTTCTAACCACAAAAAATAATTTTAGTATTTTAGCAAAAATTGTATAAAATAAAACGAAATGATTTTAAAAAAGCTTAAACTAGTACCCAAATTGGCTCGTTTGAGAGCATGCAGCCTTTGCACGCAAATTACCAAAATTTCACTTATAGAACATAATGATTCTCTTGTGGAGAATGAAAAAATCGTTGAGATTACAACTAAACCTAGGAAGGAACCTGTAACTAGTAAAAGCCATTTTATAAAAATAGCAAAGTTTTTTAATACTAATAAATATTTGTTACCTTACAAAAAATATATTCCTATAAAGTTTCTAGAAAAGAAAACACAAAACCCCCCTGAAGTAATGTATTTGGTGTGTCCCAAAATAGCTAAAAGTGTGGCTGCACATGTGTTGCCTGCAATCTGTTCTGAAGAAGCAAATCACATAGTGGCGGAAACCAGTCCTGGTTTAGGGCTTATAACAAAAAAGCTTTTGCAGAATAACATAAATAATATGAGGCTATATGAGAATTCATCTGAGTTTCATTTATCTTTACAGGTTTGTATTTTGCTCAGTATTTTGGGTTCTGAAACAATAGAGAAGATTTGGGTATTGATCATTTGGGATGTTTTGTCATGTGATGTGAACTGAGCAAAGCACTAAGGGACAAGGAGAAATTCTATAATTATCCTCTTTGAAAAAAGACTAAAACTGAGGGGTGATCAGCTGAACCAAATTTAGACACCATCCTACAGGAGTTTTAAAGAAATTCTTGGTCCTTTAGTGTATTGTAGCATCATGTATAGTATGTCCCTCGGTATGTACTATCATGTGTGTACTTGTGTACAATTTTTGTACACCTACTGCGGGAGCTGATCATCCCTCAGCTCAAACATAACTTAACCCTTAACCGACATGGAGTCCCAGGGACTTCCAGAACTATATGAACATAAATGTATCTGTCCTTTTTCATCTTAGCGCTACACGCTTTTAAGTACCTTCCTACTATGTGCTCAACAACATCATACTAGCGCGACGAAACTGTTAGTCATGTTTGAACTTGCGAACAGACCGCCCGGTAGTCCCTGGGACCCCACAACGTAGTTTTCATGACTTTTTTGAGAAATGGCAACTCAGAAAATAGTGCGATCGGGTGATTCAGAGTTTGAAGAAACTGTTCAGGCGTGGTATGATGCATGGGGCAGCGATTTCTCTGATCTGGAAGAAGATAGTGTTGAAGAGAGTGAATACATTCTCAGTGATCATGAATCCGAACCAAATAACGACGAAGAGCCTGAAGTTCTACCTAGAAACGCAAGGAAATACTGCTCACATTGCAACCCAAAATCACTGAGAGAGACTTCTTATTTATGTACAAAATGCAAGAAGCCAATCTGCCTGCAATGTAGTAAGAAAATCTGCCGAAAGTGTGTGGTTGATGTTGATGAAAGTGAATGAATGGGAAAAAATCATAGTAAGTAACTTTTGCAGATTTTTGTTATTAGTAGGTAACTTTTAAAAACCAAATATTTTTTTTGCAGGTACATACTATAAACAAAGAGCCACTACAGTTGGATACTTCGAAGTTTAATGGCGTAAGGTTGTCCAGGCATTTAGAAAAAAAGTTTTTTTTTACTTGTTTTTTTTTTCAACAGATTCCTCTTTTTCTTTTATATTATAATAAAGTTAATTTTCTTCATTAGCGTTTTTTATGAAACACCATTTTCAATCCAAAATAAAAGAAAATTAAAATAGTGTCACTAACTGTCATTATTTGTTGTAAAAAAATTGGAGTCCCAGAGACCCCACAATGTGGTTTGTGTTCCAAAATGTCACCATATCAGTTAAGGGTTAAAGAGAATCTAACCTACCATTTGTTGGTCAAGGAAACATATGACTGAAAATTATTAATAGTGGACTACTTTTCATATTGATTATGGCATACCTGAGGGCATACCTATAAATCTGAATTAACTTTTTAAATTTTTTTTTATAAATTCACTTCAGCTAGCTGCATCTTTCTCAGGCTCGCTATGTAACCTTTATGAGACACACACTGGGTGTATCTTCGTCCTTTTCTAAATTATCGTTTTGAAAAAGGACAGAAATACACTTAGTGTGCACTGGGGCAACTCGTAGAAATTGCTGATAGACAAACAACACGCATGGTGCTAGGATTGGCGGGGTGCAGTGTGACGTACGGCAGATTATCTTTAACAGTGGCTCATAATTTTTTTCTATATGGGGTATCCCAACACTTGATAACACCAAAAACTCCACTTTATAATTTTAAAGTGAAGCGTTTTGTAAAAATTGCATTTCTTTTTCTATATAATAACTATAAAATTGTTATAAGCAACAACCAGATATAGCGGTTAACACCCTGTACATCATTTATATACCTTGTAACACCAATAACAGAGCACACGCATAGTTAGATTTCATGCAGCACATCTGTTACTGCACTGCAGGAACAAATTGTTCCTTTCATAAAATGCAGAACAGTTGCAATTTATTTCCCTTGAAAAGTCCGGAACAGTTTGGAGCAGGAGCAGATGTTTCGGAACAGGTCATAATAAAAATCGGAACAGGTCAGACCTGTTCCGGCAAATTTACTGCTCCGGCCATCCCTATTATAAATAAAGAAAATAAATTGTCAACAAACAATTAAAATAATAAAAAATTGGTTCAAAAAGTATGGATAAAAAACTAGTAATATTGGGGATTTATGTCTAGCTAAGAAGTTTTTGATTTTATTTATTGAGAAAATTAAAGATAGCTATTTGTTTCAGTCATCAACAAGGAGTGAACAGCTCTCACAATCGGTGTACACATTTCTCACAATCTTCCCACAATCCTTAACAATCTTTACACAATCCTCACAGTCTTAGCAAAGATTGTGGATTTTCACAATTGGTGTACACATTCTGGGTTAGCTGTTCACCCCTTGGTCATCATTCTACTTAGACAAGTTTTCAATCCATACAATGTCCTGTGAAAACTTATATAAAGTGTGTATGAATGCCATACGTTTTCAGCAGTGGCATAAAAGTTTAATTTGGATAAAAGTATCATGAAAATTCAAATTCTCCATGAATCAGTTTGGTTTTTATTCTGCCCCTATTAGTTAAAAGGCCACAAGTGAAGAATGTGTTGTTTCCATAAAAAATTACTTTAGCATATATTTTTATGGCTTTTTTATGTATGGACATACAGCACAGATACCAAAAGATTTTTTTTAAAGTAATTGATGGGTTTTGAACTTATTTTTAGTAAAAAGAAAATTTATAAGGCTTTTTGTTTTTCTATTAATAAACATAAGCTGATCTTCTGGTCCAGTAGAACCCCATTGCTGTTCATGACCTCATTCTTTTGAAAGAGATTGCAGAAACCAAAGCAACTAGACACAACATTAACAGACTCATTTTGTGTGCCTTCCACAGTAAAACCAAGCTCATCATTACCCCATTTGGCATGGGGTAAGTTGTAATTCCCTGTCAAGACAAACAAACTATCTATAACGATTGAGATTGATTCTTAATTTTGCGCACAAATTACCTACTTCTTTACCAATAACCGCAAACTGAAGCTTTGGCATTAAAAATGTGTAATATTTATATAAGTAAGTATATTAAATAAATGGATCCATGACAGATCTGATACCTTCCTAGCTAGCCTAATAGCACACTCCATGATATACCGGGTGGGCCAAAAAAAACCGGTCAATTTTTTTTTTCATTATAACTTTTGAACTATAAAATCGATTTTAATGGGACAAACTGCTCTTGGTAGAGAATTAATCAGAGTTTTGACTAAATATATATTTTTGTCCGCCATCTCAAAATCCAAGATGGCGGACAAAATTAAAATGTACCCTTCAAATATGCTCGTTTATTCTGGTGTTGCGAACATGTTTTAGTTATTTTTTTTAATTAGTAAAAAAGCTGCATTCTTGTTACGCATAAAGGTTGAACCGGCAAAATCGGTACTGTGGTTCTAAAAAAAATATTTTTGTTTTAACCATTGTTTTGCCAATTATACAATTGCCTTGCCAATCATGTCTGCATTTCTTTCCTTATAAATTCATTGAAACTGAACCGATTTTAATGAAACAAAAAACATCCTAATGAGAATTGATTGCTTTTTAAATATTATGATCAAATTTTATCGCCATCTTAAAATTTAGGATGGCGGACAGAATCATACTTGATTTTGTTCTTATTTTCCGAAAAGGCTTTAACTTTTTTTTTAATTTATAGAAAAGCACCACTTTTTATAGCAGAGTATGATTAAATAACTAAGCAGGTCGAGAGTAATTAATAACAGTTTTATTAATGTGAAATAGCGTTACAAAACAATACGACGTTTACGCGGTCTGTCAGAAGAACTGTTCGAAAACGACTACTGCCCCTAGTGGCAATATCCCAAAATAAACACTAATGCCTATTTCTACTCATATAAGTATTAACGAGTCATGATAAACACAGAAGTGTCATTATCTCTAACACCCCCCTGCAATTCTGTGTTACTGCGTTTAAATACTATTCCTGCGCTTCTTAAAAACTAAATCCTAGTTTCTTAAATTAAAAGAACTAATTTGACACATTAACAACATTCAGTAATTCTCTAAAATATTTAAATTTTGTGCTTGCTAATGACTTTGTAAAAATATCTGCCTGTTGTTGATTTGTACTAACATATTTCAAAACAATTTTACCATCATGTAAACAATCTCCGACAAAGTTATTCTTAATGTCAATATGTTTAGTTCTTTAGTTTCTAGAGTTGAGGCCATCTTAATGCATGATTGATTATCCTCATAGATTGTTAGTCACATTAAGAATTTCTGAAATCATTTGTGCCAAAAATACATTTTCTGTAACACAACTTGTTAAAGCAATGTATTCACTCTCAGCACTTGATAATGTCACGATATTTTGTTTTTGAAATTTCCAATAAACAATATTATTCTTAAATTTAATCAAAAACGCTGTTACACTTTTTCGATCTATTCGGTCATTTGCGTAATTAGATTCTACAAAAGATATTAAATTTTGACAAGAATTTTTATTTTTAGTAAACTTAATTCCAAAATTTTCAGTTTGTTTCAAATATCTTAAAACATTTTTCAAATAAATCCAATGTGACTCATCATAGCAATTTTGAAACTGGCTGAAAAACGAAACGCTAAAACTTAAGTCTGGTCTACTTCCTAACATAATATACATTAGGGAGCCAATAAATTCTTTGTAAGGAAAATTATTATTTTTGTTTTTATTTTCATTATTTAAAATTTCCTGAATTTTAGGTTGTAGCGGCACATCAGGATCTTTTCATTCATTCATATTAAATTTCTTTAAAACCTTTTTGATTTGATTAAACTTGTTTGACTTATAAAGAGCTCATTGTCATTTATTTTCTCAATTTCGAGTCCTAAAAATGACAACTTTTTGATAGTGTATTCTTTAACCCTCAGTTACTATCGTCTATTTTGGGTCACACAAGTACTATCGTGGGGTGTTCTGACACCCCAATACTATAAATTCTGTATATTTGTTTATTAAAATGTTAAATTAATCTGATAATGTATGGTCACTTTTGGGTTAATTAACTAACTATTATTTCAAAAATTAACATAAACTTTAATAAAATGTACTCTGTAGTGAAAATTATTGAATCTGGTAACAAAATTAAAAACTAAAAAACATGTGATCCTTGAAAAATTAATTTAAAATCCTCTGAGTTCTTCTTTCCGCAGACACGTGACTATCAATCTGTAACAAATAAACGTTTATTTCATTTGTAACAAAAAAAATAACAAGGATATTTGACGAACAATTTTTCTATGCTATAAAGCGTTGGCACCGTATGCCATGAGTTTGAGTTCACTGAAAACCTGTATAACTGATCACCCGGTATATAATTGTAAAATACAAAAAAAAACAACAACAATTTTTAATTATTTACAATATATATACAGGGTCATTTATTTTACTGGTCTGCTTCTAAAGCTTTTGCAAAATGATCCTTACCTTTATTGGCATTTCTGGCAGCATGCAATAGCTTCTGAATGTTCCCTACAAACATGTCGATTGCAATCTTTGTGACTTGGACATAGATAACAGCTTCCATAGTTTCTTATGGCTTCTAGAGCGGGATCTTGGTTAGGCGGAACTCCTAGTAAGGTTCGAATAATTCCTTTTAAATTTTGAGATAGTTCGGCAGTTTCAAGTAGTCTTCTCGCTTGGTTTTGTGTAAGCTGTTTTTCTCCATAAATGTATCGGTTAGCATCAACTTCCTCCAAACTGTTATTATTGCTCTCATCAGCTGACAAAATCTCGTTATTATCATTAACTGAGGAGACCTCGAACTCGGAATCAGTGTTGTGGTTACTGTGCTGACTTTGAGCATCACAAGTCACTAATCTGTTCATTTTCAATTTCTAAGTCATCCACATCATCATAAAAATTGTCAGCAAGTTGATGAAGCTGTTTTTCGGTAAAAAATCTTTTCATTTTTGTAAGTCCACCAAAAAAACAAAACACCTTTAAGTACTATCGTGGGGTGTTTTGGCACCCCAAATTTCAATATTTCGAAAAGCCGTAAAAAAAATTAATCTTTTTTTGCACGATTCTGCTCCCTTAGACAAGCTGTGAGAATACCAAAAACAACAAAAAAATGGCTAAAAAAGCATAGAAGCTGTAGCACAAAATATAGGTTCTTTTTGATCAACTCGAGATCCTGTAGGCTTTTAGAAAACAAAATAACATCGTCAACATACATCAACAAATAAGTTCCATTTTTAAAATATAAACATGGATCTTTTATGGAGTGTTGAAAACCTAGTGAAATTAAAGAGTTCAATGAACTTGAGTTCCAACACTTAGGAGCTTGTTTTAGCCCGTACAAGGATTTAATTAATTTACATACCAGATTTGGGTTGGTACCTTCTAATCCTTCAGGCTGATACATGTACACTGGTTCATCCAATGTTCCATACAAGAATGCTGAGTTAACATCTAACTGCATTATATGATAATCATCTTGCACATACAAAGATAACAAAATACGAATGGTCACCATTCTGGCGACAGGCGCACACATCTTCACTTAAAACACTTTGACGAAATCCACGTGCAACAAGCCTTGCATTTTTCACGATTTCACCATTCACTTCTTTTTCTTTAAACACCCATTTTGAGTCTTTCATTTTCAGGTTTTTCAATCAATTTCCATGTTCCATTTTCCATTAATGAGTCTAATTCTTTAATTGCTTTTTACCATCTTTAGTCTTGTTTAGCTTCCTGGTATGACTGTGGTACTTCTGAGGGTAAATTTCCAGCTGACAGAGCTGTTATCATATTAACCTCGTCATCTTCTATCTCTGTTTCATAGTCATGCAAGTATGAAGGTTTTCTTACTATTCTTTGACTTTTTCTACCTTTATTTTCTACATTTTCCTTATTATTATTATAACCAATCATTATCATTTTCTTACTTCTTTTGTCTAGTTTTGAGTGTCTGTCCTCTTTTGGTATTAGGTTGTAGGCAACACACTTAATTTTGTCAAAATTTGGTTTATGGCCATACCAAATCTCAGCGGGTAGTTTCTTGTCAGGTAATGTAGAAGTCTCAGTTATGTTTAGCAAATATATTGCTACTGTTAGTGCATCTCCCCAAAATTCCTTATCAAGTTTTGAGTCAGACAAAATGCATCTGGCCTTTTCAAGAAGAGTATGATTTAACCTCTCTGCTATGCCATTCTGTTCGGGATTCCTGGGTACAGTATATTGCATTCTGATTCCATTAACATTACGAAAATCTTTAAATTCTTGAGATACATATTCGCCTCCGTTGTCACAGCGAATTCTCTCTATTATTCTATCAAATTTTACTTCTACATATTTCATGTATTCTATAACCTCTGATTTGTTTGCTATTAAATAACACATTAAAAAATGTGAGTAATGATCAATAAAACTGACATAGTATCTCTTACCATCATATGTTGGAGGGTTGATGGGTCCGCAAACATCTGTTGAGATCACTTCTAGCACTCTCTTAGCTTTTCTGTCTTCGTCTAGCAGTTTAAATGGCAACCTTGCCTGCTTTCCTTCTAAACAAGTCTCACATAATTCTGGTGGAGGGTACCTACTTGAGTGTTCCATCTTTCTATGCAATAACATCTGATTTTCTTTGGTTGTCAAGTTAACTGATTCTTGTGGTGGTATATTAAAAGTGACATAGTACAGATTTCCTATTCTTTTTCCTTTTAAAACCACATTTTCTTTTTGTCCAATAAAAACTTCTTTATTTTTAAAACTTACTTCTAGTCCTGCCTCCTCTAGTTTCCTGACTGACAAAAGATTGTGTGACAGTTCTTTACGAACTTATATGCTTTTAATGTTTACTGGTATACCTGTCTCTGTCTTAACGTTCATGTCTCCTTCAGTTGTTACTTTTAGATTTTGGCCTTTCTTTGCAACACTAACTTCCTGATTGTAGTTTTTCTTGTTGATCAAATATTTCTGGTACTGCTCTTTTATCAAATGGTGGGTTGCTCCTGAGTCTACTACAAACTTTATTTCATCTAATTCAATTTCAAGAACCTCTTGATTTCCAGTTAAAAAACTTATTCCTTGTTTTTCTGAACACTCATCTTTTTGTTCATTGTCTCGTGTCATATTTGCAGGACCACCATGGTTTGCATTTCCACCTCTAAAGTATCCTCTTTTGTTCTTGTTTTTGGGACAATATCTTCTAAAGTGACAAGGTTTCCCACAGGAATGACACCTGTATGTGAAGTTTCCATTTGAGTTTCCACTTGAGTATCCAGTACTGTTTCCTGGATTTTGATTTGTTTGGCTGAAGGTTTGGCCAGGTTTCCTTTGATAGTTCTTATTTTTAAAACCAGAAAAAGCAACATTCCTTTTTTCTGTTTGTTCATTTTTGTTTTTCCTTGATTCTTCCATTAAAAGTTCATTCTTCACAAAATCTAGGGTTATCTTCTCTTCATCTTGTCCGAACAACAAATCAATGGCTGTTGTGACACTGCTGTAACTATCTGGCATTGCTGATAGCAACTGACATAACTCACTTTATTTCATGTCTCCTCCTGCTGCTTTTAGCTCGCATACTGTTTGGTCAAAGTCTGTGAAGAAAATATTGAGTGAGGTTTCCTCAGTAAGCTTTATGCTTCTGAGTTTTCTTTGTAACTGAACCTGAACATTAATGCCCTTCTTAATGTAGGTTGATTCAAGTGATTGCATTATTTCCTTTGCAGTTACCTTAGACTTGATTGTTTCTAACATGTTGTCATTTAAGCAGTTTACTATGACATTTTTAGCTTTTGCGTCATTCTTTGTAAAAATGGCAAGCTCTGCCTCTGTTGTCGGTGGGTCCTGTGTCAGGACTTCAAGTACCCCTGCCTGTTCCATGAGTAACTTAACCCGGTACGACCAATTTGAAAAATTGTTTCCATCAAATGGTTTGATGTTTCCAAACAATGTGTTTATACTTGATGCCATAATTCTTTTTCGACGACTTTACTTTCCACGTTACTATTTCCGTACACCTTTTACTTTCCACGTTACTATTTCCGTATACCGTTTACTTTCCACGTTACTTCTGACCACGTAACTTACACCACGTACTTAATTCCGCTAATAACTTTCCGCACCTGCTTAATTTTTGTTGTTCCGCGTTCCGAGATTGTGACGCCAACGTAACCTCAAGTGCAAATTCAATTTTCGGCTTTGATTTTCACTGTTTCTTGGAGTCTTTCCGCGTTTTCTGGACACTCAACCTATAGCAGAGTACGATTAAATAACTAAACAGGTCGTGAGTAATTAGTAACAGTTTTATTAATGTAAAATAGCGTTACAAAACAATACGACGTTTACGCGGTCTGTCACAAGAACTGTTAGAAAACGACTACTGCCTCTGTGGCAATATCCTAAACTAAACACAACCATATAGATATGAGTTAAACACTAATCCCTATTTCTACTCATATAAGTATTACCGAGTCAACACTTTTCCCCCACATAACAATGTACAAATTAGTAAAATTGGTGTGGTGGTTCTCAAAAAATCTATTTTTCTTTCAACCATTGTTTTAAAGATTATACGATTGCATTGCCAATCCTGTCTGCATTCATTTCCTTATAAATTTGTTGTTACTTAACCGATTTTAGTGAAATAAAAAAAATCATGGTGAGAATTGATTGTTCTTTAACGATCATGTATTAAACACGGATCAGTAATAATGAATTTATAAAGAAATAATTGCAGGCAGAATTGGCAATGCAACAGTATAATTTGCAAAACAATCGTTAAAACAGAATTAGATTTTGTGATAAGCGCTACACCGATTTTATAAGTTTGTACCTTGTTGTGCGGGAGAAAAGTAGTGATTTTCTACGAGTTTAAAAAAAATCTAAAACATTTTTGGAAAATAAGAAAAAACGTGCCTCTTTGAAAAGTCAAGTTTTATTCTGTCCGACATCCTAAATTTTAAGATGACTGATCATAATCTTTAAAAGGCAATCAATTCTTACCAGGATGTTTTTTATTTCATCAAAATCGGTTCAGTAGTAATGTCTAAATGCAGACATGATTGGCAACGCAATCGTATAATTTTTAAAACAATGGTTGAAACAAAAATATATTTTTTTAGAACCACCGAATCGATTTTGCTGATTCATACCTTGTTGTGTGAATGAAAAGTAGCGCTTCTCGCTAAATTAAAAAAAAACTAAGGCATTTTCGAAAAATAAGAATAAACACGCTATTTTGAAAAATCAAGTATGATTTTGTCCGCCATCTTAAATTTTAAGATGGCAATAAACTTTGATTATGATCTTAAAAAAACAATCAATTCTCATTAGGATGTTTTTTATTTAATTAAAATCGGTTTAGTAATAATGAATTTATAAGGAAAGAAATGCAGACATGATTGGCAAGGCAATCGTATAATATGCAAAACAATGGTTAAAACAAAAATATTAGCTCACACATCGCAGCCAACGATAAAGACCGGCCATGGCGCGTTGTAAGCAAGTCGGCGGTCACGTGATCTTAGGAGTCCCAGGATTCTTATTGTATTGCTTAATATATTATATGTTTTTACACAATTTAAATAAATTAACAAAAAATTTTTGTTCTTTTATAGGCAAAAATTGAAAAAAATATTTTGCTGATATATGTGTTTATTATGGATAAAAGAACTGAATCTATAAAATAAAAAATTATACAAAATTTGCACTCTAATATCTTCAGGTACATTAGGTACATAATATCGTTAGTAACTTCAAATCTATACAAGTCTTTCAAAATTGGACATATCAAACCTAAGCTATAAGTTTTTTGACTGTCATCATCTTTGAGTTCTTATTCAAAGATTTATTAGCAGACACTAAATCATTGTGCTTTTTAATAAAATTATTTAAAAAAACTTTACATGCCCTTAAACTAATTTTTTCAAGCTTTGACAATAGTTTTTCTCCACAAAAACACTCGCTAGAGTTATCTGAAGAAAAATGTTCAATATAAAACATTTCACAATAATTTATTAAAAAGAAACAAGTGATTTTGTGAATAAGTGTAAAAATTACCCAGCACTAAGTTTAATATCTATTTCAATAAAGTGTAAGTTAACTACCAACTCATGTTCTTTTAAAAGCTGTATCTTTTTAAATATTTCACACTACCAGAGAGATTACTATCTGTTAACAATATTTTACAAATTAGTTTTTTAATATTGCGAGGGCTAATATTTAAAAGACATATTACCTTAGAATTGTAAATTGACGTGTATGCACTGGATAACTGGATAAACAAAGATGAAGCCAACATTAAAGTGTATCCACCATATCTTCGATTCTCAGGTTACCTTTTCAAGAGACCTAATTGTTCAATAAGAAATGACAACTGAACACATTTTTCACTCTCACTATCGAAAGTGTCACTAAGGATGTCTATTACTTGATCAATCTTATCCATGATCTTATCTTTTACCACTTCTTTCCCGTTTGCAACATATTAGGTTTCAGTTTTATAGTTGGATCGACAAGGAACAACACTAATTACACGTTCGCGGCATTGTTTATCTTATAGGTATTTTCTTTATAATTTACTCATTAGCCATTAATTATTTTAACGCAGCCCACTACAGTCTTTTTCGTGGGCTGCGTTATTTTAATAACTTTGATAAAATTCACATAAAATTCGTGCCCGAATTAAAAAAAAAATCGACGTAAACAAACATACCAAAACTGAACACACACATGTTTTATAATGACAGCGGGCCGTGAGGCGTTTTTTTGTGGGACTCCTACGGTCACGTGATATTTCCGCGCCCGGGCCGGTCTTTCTCGTGGGCTGCGCTCACACATATACTATACTATAGTAGTGTGAGCTATGGTGATCCTAATTTTTTCGAAAAAAAAAAGTTGCTCCGATTTCAAATTTTTTTATATATCTTTGCGTTTCAGATGATTTTGAAACTTTTAGCTCACACATATACTATACTATAGTAGTGTGAGCTATGGTGATCCTAATTTTTTCAACAAAAAAAAAGTTGCTCCGATTTCAAAAAATTTTATATATCTTTGCGTTTCAAATGATTTTGAAACTTTTTTGTTGCGCCGTCTGTCTGTCTGTCTGTCTGTAACGACCAACGCGCATAACTCAAAAACCGCCTGCCCGATTTTAATGAAATTTGGTACCTGGGTTTTGGGTCGAGATGTTCCCATTTAAAAATGAACAAAATCCACCAAACAAAAGCCACATAAAAGGGTGGGGGAAGATTTCAAAAATTAGAGTTTATGTAAAAATATGGCGTGTGTGATATCAAACGAAAGGTAATTGACTCTGGAGTTAAACAAAATACATTTTAGTTTATTTAAAAAAAAGGGTGGGGGTAAATTTTAAAAATTAGAGTTTCAGTCAAAACATGGCTTGTGTGGTATCACACGAAAGGTAATTGAGTCACTATAACTTTAGTACCCAGTGTGAGCTTAAGTGCCCATAAATTGACAGACTATTTTGTTGCGCCGTCTGTATGTCTGCCTGCAGTGGCTTATATAAGGGGGGGGCCCGGGCCCCCCCCCCGAAGCTAAGATTTTTTTAGATATTTTCCACATATTTCCTGAATACAAACATAAAATAGCATAAAATACGGCCTCATGGGTCTCGGCCCCCCCCCAAACTGCCTCGGGCCCACCCCGAAACTTTTTTCTATATACGCCACTGTCTGTCTGTCTGTCTGTATGTCTGTCTGTATCGACCAACGCGCATAACTCAAAAACCGCTTGGCCGATTTTAATGAAATTTGGTACCTAGGCTGGGTCTTGGGTCGAGATGGTCCCATTTAAAAATTAACAAGATCCACCGAACACAAGCCAAATAAAAGGGTGGGGGTACATTTCAAAAATTAGAGTTTATATGAAAATATGGCGTGTGTGATATCAAATGAAAGGTAATTGAGTCTGGAGTTAAACAAAATATATTTCAGTTTTTTTTAAAGGGTGGGGGTAGATTTCAAAAATTAGAGTTTACTTGTGTGGTATTAAACGAAAGGTAATTTAGTCTGGAGTTGAATAAAATATATTTCAGTTTTTAGTTATATTAGCACGTACACTATAACTATAGTACCTAGTGTGAGCTTAAGGGCCCATATATTGGCAGAGTATTTTTTTCAGAACCACAGTACCGATTTTGCTGTTTCAACCTTGTTATGCGTAACAAGAATGCAGCTTTTTTACTAATTGAATCGGTCATTTCAAAAACAACGCGAGTCACATTTCTCTAATTCTACAGGAGAGGGAAAAAACTACCTGGAAACCTGGACTAGTGTTATTTTTACACAAACTTAAAAATTCGGTTATTGCATATTTGCAACGGACTGTTGTCGTTTTTGCTCAGAAACGTGCATTTACCTTAGAGGAAGTCGATTCCACTGAAAAACTCAGTTTCTGATGGACTCATGTCGTTTTTGAAATGACCGATTCAATTAAAAAAAAGAACTATGCAGGCATGATTGGCAAGGCAATCGTATAATATGCAAAACAATGGTTGTAACAAAAATATTTTTTTAGAACCACTGAACCCATTTTGCTGATTCATACCTTGTTGTACGTGGCAAGAATGCAGCTTTTTTACTGATTTAAAAAAGTAATTAAAACATGTTCCCAACACAGGAATAAACGAGCATCTTTGAAGGGTACATTTTAATTATGTCCGTCATCTTGGATTTTGAGATGGTGGACAAAAAAATATATCTATTCAAAACTCTGATTAATTCTCTGACAATTGCAGTTTGTCCCATTAAAATCGATGATATAGATCAAAAGTTATAATGAAACAAAATTGTCCGGTTTTTTTCGCCCACCCGGTATATCAGCCTTGAAAATAGTTTTTTGTAAATATCTCAGAAACGAAAGCTCCTATGAAGGTTTTGTTTATAACACAAATTGTTGAGAAGAATGTGGTCAACTATATTCCGAAAACTGCATCTTGATGCGATGCTTTGTTAAAAAGTTCATTTTTAAAAATTCTCCATGGTCAAAGAGTTGTCATTAGCATTAATGGATTTCGACCAAAATCTAATTGGCTCGTTACATTGTCGAACAGTATTTCACCTGAAAATTTTATGAAATTTAGTGGTTTAGGAGCTATCGTGTTACGGACACACACACACACACACAAACACACACAAACACACACAAACACACACAAACACGCACACGCACACACACACACACACACAGACACACGACACACATACACATACACACACACAGAGACAGACATCATGACGATATCGCTAAGATAGGTCAAAATACACCCAAATAACACATTTTCGGCGTTACCTTTAAAAAAAAATCGGCGAAAATAATACCTTTTCTAGCCATTGCTGCGCGGGCTTGGAAGGTGAAAATCAAGTTACAAGTTTTTTCAATTGAACTCATATTTTAAGGAAGATTTTACAGCTTTAAGCCGCATTTGTTTTTCATCGAATATTCGTAAAATTCTTTGCAGGAATGCGAAAAATTTACATTTATTTGCATTTCTGCTCTTACGTGTTCTATTGTGTACTATCCCACACATTGAAAAAACCCTTTCTGCATTTGTAAACTTGTGGAAATCGGGATAAGAGGATAAGAAATGAAATGTCATTCCATTTTTCAATCTGTTTTTTATTGTCGCTGCAAATTTGACCCAATATCTGGTTAGGAACGCAAAATTGCTCAAATAAAAGCTCGAAATTATTTTTTTTGTTTAGTTTAGAACAATCTATAATATCTGTAAGTTTATTAAAGGAGAAGGGCTTCTGTAACTAAAAAAAAGTTGTTTGATGAAAAATTCAAATCGTTGTTTGATGAAAAATTGAAATGTTGTAGTATTGAAAAACATTTTTGTGAAAATTGGGGCACGTTTGCTGAACATTATTTACCAGAGCTTCAGGGTTTTTAGTAGGTTGCTATACATAAATCCAAACAACGAATCTTCAATTCTTTGAGTAAGTTTTTCTTGCAATGTAGTTATCGTATACCTCAAAACACAAAATGTGTGTTTGTTCTAATTGTTTATCTGTGTCATATATTACTTTGAGTATATTATAAAAAAATAGCATTCCGTTATTTCGTTTTGAAAGTTTTCTCGATTTTAATTGGACTTTTTAGCGGAATGTTAGAAAAATAAGGACATTTGCTGTCCTGACAAGGGTGTTATCAGGACGCAGGACATTTTGCTCAAAATCAGGACAGTCCTGAGAAATCAGGACGAGTTGGCAACCCTAGTTTACATTGACAGCTGTTTAAAGTTTGACAACATATTAACAGCTTACTACCTAAATCTTATTATGCACTAGACTATTCCTTTGCGAATCTCTAGTTTTATCTCATTTTATTTATTGTGACACTGTCCAAAATTCACTCGCCTTTGTACATATACTTTTGGTTGTAAGAATTCTCTTTTATTTTGTATTTTTTCGCGTTTACTACGCCCGTATTTGTCTTAAAAGTTTTGGCGAATGCGATAGAAACCTTTATATTATTTTACTTTATGACCATGTTCAATTGCATTTTCGCGCACTATCCAGTTGAATTTGTACAATGGGTATGCGCGCATCGATATGACTGTGAAAGACGTCACGAACAACACGCTGCAAAAACCGGGGTAAGTGCATTTTCAACTGTTCGTAATTATTTTCAACTCAGATTTCATAATTAATTAAAATTATTCGTAGGTGATTGGTAATCTTATTTTATGAACCAGCATTTCACAAAATTCTCGCTTTATACCAATCATTTTTGGCCCTACGAGCCGAACGCGTTTGAAAAAAGTTTTATTCGCTTCGCTAATAATAAAAAAGTATAATAGGTTTTTAATTTTCAACGTATTTTGGTTTTCTGTCTTTGACGATTTATAAATAGGTAATTTGGAGAAAATTCAAGGCCATTAAATTGAGCTTATCATTTTTAGTTTTTTATTGACATTCTTTCTAAAAATAGTATACGTTTTAAGCAGGTTACATATACATAAAGGCTCACCTGTAGGTCGTATCTGCATTTTATTTTATTATTGCTACTTTAGCTTAAACTTTTATTACAGCTTTATGGGTGCCATAGTATTATTTGTCGTGTAAAGGTTTATAACGTAAGCTTCTTACTTGCCTAGATTTACAAATTATTGGGATCGCTAGTATAAGTTACTCGCTAGTTAATGTCGCTAAGTTAATTAATTTTCGTTCTTATTTATTAGTAAATATAAATAAATAGTTCGCTTTCGCTCTTATTAATTACTAAAGGTAAATAAATAATTCGCTATTTTTACCGTTAATTAATTTAACTAAATTATTAATTCGCTAATATAATATTAAAATATATACTTATATAATATTAATAATTCGCTTTCTCTTTTATTTATTAGTAACAATAAATAAATTGACAATTTTGTTAAAAAATACCGCCTAATATCCTTGCATTTCTAAAAATAATTAAATAATAGTTTTGCGTTTTTCTATTTACTTAAATAAATAAAAATAAAAGGTCATCATGTCCGCGGCTAAGATTAAATCGTATAAGACCCTTCGCACAATGTGTCATAATCAAATTAATGAATTAAAAACTTTTGCTGACTCGGCTTCTGATAATGACGAGACGGCTAAACTTCAGTTTAAAATTATGTACGCTCAAATTGATCAAGTGGTCAATGATTTTGCAAAATATCATCAAAATCTTATATCTTTATTGTCGGCAACCGATGATTTTGAAATTGATACCGAGGAAGCAGTGAGAAAAGACTTTGAATATTTACGATCTTACAATTACGCTAAATGTACAGCACTGTTTGAAAAGCCAACACTGAAGGTTGAAACCGAGGCGTCCTCTTCTTCGGGACAATCTAGTGGTAATCGACCGACAAACTTAACTAATCTAAAAGTCCCAAAGTTTTCCGGCGATATTAGACAATTTAGAAATTTTATTGACATGTTTAATACGCTAGTTGATAACACAAATATTTCGAATATAGAGAAATTTAACCACCTTTTGAATTCCCTAGAGGGACCCCCGCTAGCACTGGTGCAATGCACACCATTAGCCGCCGCTAATTATTCGATTGCCCTCGAATCGCTGAAAACCCGCTACGATAATAAACGGCTTATTGCTTTTTCACATTTAAAAACAATGGATAATGTTCCTTATGTGACCAATTCTAAAAATTCAAGTAGTACAGTAGTGTGGGTTCTATACCAAATGGTAACATGCCATCCACTTCTGTCTGTGTGTATGTCTGTCTGTCTGTTGCTGAAGAAGTGAACTTGGTATGACCTTGGGACTAAAAGAAGTGTGTAAGAAGTTGTGAGCAATGACGTAACAACCAGAGGCTGTTGAAAGGCTCTATTGGTCAATGAGTTAGGTGCCAATGAGAGAGTAGGTAAAATGGGATGTTTTTTTTTAGTAAGATAGCTACTTCACTAGCTTAGCCTGGTCTAGGCAAGTCTTAATGTGAAAAAGGCCTTAGGTAATTGTTGGTTAAAAAATAAAATAATTTCTAAAAATATTTGTTTAAATTAATCGGGATAGCCTGTTATTTTCTCTGTGTGTTAAAAGATAAAATAATTTCTAAAAAATGATTGCACGAGTATCTTATCGGATAACCTTAGTTCACACATGTTCTTATTTTATCTAATTAGCAAAAATATGATGCAACTTTTATAATAATTTTGTACACTGGGAGATGTTTATAGTTTATAGTAAGCATTTTTGATTGATATTACACATTTTTTTCAAAATAAATTTTATATAAAATGAGTCAAAAAAGAGGATAGGGTATCAAAGAAAAACAATAAGTGATTTATTTATTAATATTTGGTAAGTCTTTTTATTAAAATAAAATAGTGAAAGAAAAATATAAAACTTAGTCAAACTTGATGTTATAATTATATTTCTGTTGAAAAATTCTGCATGCCAATTTTCTTGTTTCTGGGTATTTGATTGCAGATTCCAATAAACAAAATTTGCATATCCGAAAGTTGTTTGGTACTTGTGCACGACACAGGATACATGTCTTTTGGATCTGAAAAATAAGAAAATATACTTCAAATATTTTATTTTTAATTTATTTAATTTTAAACATATATTAACGAGGAGAAGGAGATATTTGCTCATCGCAAAATAGGTCTTGTTCACCTCTTACTGCGTAATATTTTTTTATGTTCTTATGATGTTCAATTGATTTCTTGCAAAAACAAAACATTTGCTTACAACTAGAACAAAGCCTAGTGCCAATATTGCAATGTGAATAGTTTTGACAGAAACAAACGTTTCTTTTACAGTAAACACATACATTTTTACTACTACTACTACTATCCATCTGGTCCAGAAACCCAAGTTGCTTGGTTGTCACACATTCTGCAGTCTTTTTTCTGTTATTTTTCTTCTGCCATCCTTGGGGTGATGTTTTATTTGTAGCTTGATAAATTTCTAGGTTGTCTTTTTCTGTTTTTTGATGTGATGATTTCTTGTTCATTGTTGTGGTGGTATCTCGGTTAGACTGAAATAACAATTAAAAGGTAAGTATAATTTTTATCATTTTTTTTTTCTTCTAGGTGTTAAGTTTTTAGGTTGTTTACTTACCTAGTTTAATGAGTTCCTAGACACACACAGTGTCCGATGTCTGAACAAGTTGAGAGGATTCTGTAGACTAGTTTAAATTTAAGATTTATTTAAGTTATTGGATAGCCCCATGGTGCTGTGTTGGTGGAGTGGGGTAATAGTTGACGTTTATCGTCAAAAGGACTTAAAGCAATCTTTTTTTGTTTGATTGTGTACACTTCGTGTTTGTGAGATCGGATCATGGTTTGAGAGATCTCTGTGATTTTATTTTTAAAAAGGCACTCAAGATAGTCATTAAATGTAATTTTTCTAAGTGAAGCCTTTTTTACACCCTTTGCTCTTTTACTAATATTTAAATTTAAACATTGTTCCTGAACCTCTGTTAATGAAAGGCCTTTCTGCTCAAGTTTAGTTTGAAGATTTTGCAAATCGCTCTTATTTTCCAAAATCTTCACACTATACATTTTAGACCGTAATCCTACAAACTCTGTCATTATAGCACCATTATTTTCATCTTTCATGAGTCCCAAAACTTTTTTATTTTTTAATGGCATGTTAAAAATATTGTCTGGTGGGTAGTCAGATGTGTCAAATTTGTCAATGTCAGTTTTCATATGTTTGTATATATCAACATGTAGGTTATAAATTAAACTGTCTGTGTCCGTATATAGCAAAAGGGCTTTATCTCCAAAGTTCGTTTAAATATAGTTATAGTGAAATTCATAAAGAAAAGTTTTTGACAAGTCCAAAATTGTAAATCCCACATATATGGGCTTATTGAAAATAATGTTGTTTCTAGACATTTCAATAATAACCAAATCTTTATCAAATATGGTTAAACTATGAAAAGTAGGTTTTGAAATATAGAATTGTGCACCAAAACGACCCGACCATCGAGTTACCAACTTAACGTCCTTATATTTTCTAACATACTCCATGGTCTTGCCAAATACTGAATTAATCATCAATTTATAAAAGTTTTTCTCAAATTCATTTTTACTTTGCTGACGCATATGGATGTTTAATTCAATATAAGGTTTCAACCATTGAGACTGTTTAAATGTAAGAACTCTATGAATTTTTCTAATTTTTAAACCCAAACCAAGGACCTGTTTCAAGTTACGATAATGGATGATATATCGCTCTTTATTGTAAAGTGTCGTCATCAGTTTGGGTAGCTTACTTTTTGAGTTGGGTGGCACTCGATGTTCAGGGCAGACAGGAAGGTCTTTATGTATTTCAAATAGGTTAGCAGGGTATGAAATGTCTGCTTCAAAAATGTACCCTATGGGACTATCATCTGAAATATTACATATATCCTCCTCAGTGAATGAATTGTTATGAACCCATTCAAAACCACCATAGGGCAATGGTAAAGTCATAGCTGTGCCATAAAGTGAGTTGACGTCATAGTACATTAAATATGATGTTTCCTTATTGGGGTTGTATGACTCTCCCATGTACCTATTGTTGGCTTTGGCATATCTGTTTGAACACTGTGAAACTCCACCTCTTATACCTCTTTCCATAAACATGATTATATCAACATCAGTCAAAAGTTGTAGCTCTATTTTACACTGTTTAAGCATGGCTGAAAAGGCCAATCCTGGACTGGTAAAATAATGAAGTGGATCAAGTTTATAATAATATAATTTATTTTATATAAAAAAGCGCATATTCCAAAAGCGAATTAATATTAAAGGTGTTCCAAATTGTTTGTGCCCTTTTGTATTCATCATTTGAAACACCTTTTCCTTCCAAAGTACTATAAAATGCGTCTTTAGGAGGAAGAACAGTTTCATGTAGCTTTTCCCAAGAATCGAGATACTCATAGGGCAGGACACCCTTACGAGTAACTAATTTAAATTTTTCCTCTTCCTTATAAAAACTTTTTAAAATTGTCTTTTTGGAATCGTCTAAATATGAAGCTAGTTTGTCTAACGCGGAAGGCATAAACCGAAAAGAATCAATAAAACGAAAATTTACTTTGGTGCCTTCAATGTATTTAGTAAACGAAATATATTTTTCCTTGTTTACAGGGAGAAGTTGAATTCTACCCTCTACATCCTTTGCTAAAGATTTTATAAGGAAATGACTATCATAACCAGAAAGGTTGTGGAATACTACAGGAACACTGTGTAAATCATTAAAATTTAAATTACAACCCGGATGAGCTGCTCCCCTATATTTTCCCGTCAAGTGACAATGATCTAAATGTTTTCTGTCTCCCTCTTGAAAAGCCTTCTCACAGATATGACAATGGGTTGCATTATTAAAATCAAACTTTTCCATAGTGTTTAGCGGTTTTAAAGGAACAATATTTGAAAACATGTTACTCAACTTTTCTGCTATTCTTTTCAGCTCATGAGTAAAACGTAAAATGCAATCATTTCCTACAATTTGATGATAATAGGAGAGCGAGTTATCATATGAACATTTCACATAATACCCAATCGCAAAGGGAATATGGTATTGAATTTTTTGTGTATTCGATGGCGATGATGCACTTTTGTTATTGTTGTCAATTTTTTCCAACAAACATTCTAAATCAGCAAAAATTGTAAAAGGTACCTGCTCTTTATTTTTAAATTCAGTAAATTTCAAAATGTCGTCATTTTTCTTTGGTAGAGTTAGTTTGGTAAAATTTAAATTTTTACAATCTAAATAACGCTTTTGCAGCACTGCCTCAGAAACAAACATCTATCACATACCCATTTTTATTATTTTGTCTACCCACCTGACTTGATATAAGACGTGAAATATTTTTTATTAGGGCAAAGTGATAGATCCTTTTATTTGGTTGGAGAATTTCAAAATCTTCAGAATCTACATCTATCTCATTTTCACTATCAACTACATCATCATCACCACACGATAAAATTAATAAATTAATTCGTTTGGAAAAATCTGATTTGCTTAAACAGATAGGTAGGATTTCATTCTTTTCAACTCCAAAAACATTTATTGATAAATTATTAAGTTTCTCAAATTTTGAAATGTCTTTTAGTCGCATAGGAAATTCCAAACGTTCATAATTCAACCCCACCTGACTAAAATGAGGATATGAAAGAGTACGATCTTGGTGTGTTTTAGCAGGGTGTAAAGCAGCCACAATAGACCAAAGAAAACAATAATTATCTTTATTTTGAATATTGATCAACCCCTTGGTGTTTTTAATCCACTGTGGTGACTCAACATAAGTTGAATCACCACAGTTGATGGGGTTGTGTTTATTAATATTAACCTTAAGATGAAAAATTTCATACAGCGCCCAACCAGAATCTCGCTCTTGAAAGTCCTCCATCTTGGTTAATATTTTTTGAGAAACTTTTTCCTCATACCATTTTTTTAAATTTGTTGTTTGGTCTATTATACTGTTTCTCGTAGAAAAAGCCTTCACATCAGTTTGCGTAGCACCTTCATGTAATTTAATAAAATTCCCCGAAAAAATGACATTAACTTTTAAAATTGAATGTTTAAGTGACTTTTTAATTTGACTTGAAAAACTCTTGAATGCCTTTTTAAAGAAAATCTTGGGGTCTTCAATGGTAATATTAGTGATAATACCTGTTCTAATTCTACCACCAAAACACGTTTCAACATCTTCCCAAACCAAATTTTTTTTGACCGACCTCACCCTATTAGTTTTGCCAAAATGAATTCTTTTTTTATTTTTTAGTAATATTAAATAATGTTTTAAAAGTGCCAAATTCGATTCTAATTTAGAAAAGTTTTGTACACAATCAAGTTTATTTTTTAAACAATTTTTACGGTTGAAATTAAATTTAGAAGAAAAACTATCCAATAATTAAATTCCTCTTTTGTTTTCACCAGTCTACTCACCTGTTCAACCTTTTTTACAGACTCAGACACCAACACATCAAAACTTTGGGAACTCATTTTTTCTATAATATTCAACTGTGCAAGATATGTTATGAACAACGTTCTTTGTCAGAATGAATTCATACGTTGTCAAAATATAATTAAATATTGGTTTGATAAGAAAGTTCTTCTCGAATACGAAGGAAATTTTTAAAGTAACAAATGTAAGAAAGCATAGCACATGTTAGCCCGCGGTTAGAAAAACGATAACTGCAATGGACTGTAAATATTTTAATTAAATGAAGCGCGAACAAACATAAATATATTGATACGAAATCACGAAATAATCAAACGTCCATAGGTTAATTGTTGGTACCACACAACGGCAATCATAGACAAGGCACTCACCAGTTTGCAGCCAATTTCTCCTCGTTCCAAGGGGCCCCTTTCCGGATCTAGTGATGTCACCACGTAGCTGAAGGGCTGAAGTTTCTAGTTCTATGCTTCAGTACACCAAAATCGAGCACTTTCAGGTGTAGAAATTTGAAATAGTTGGAGAACGAAATTAACACGCCATTTCTCGAGGCGATTGACAAAGGATCTCTCTGATTGTTGGTGCGCATGTCCAATGCGCGAAAAATGCACTTTGTCCTTCATCCAATTGTGTGGTTTTAAAAATTTTAAAAACAACCGCGAAATTTAGCGGGAGCTAACATAACTGCCCTCCAAAACACACAATTTTAGAATCTCAACCGGACAGATATAGATATAAGAAAAATGATCGACCGATAAATACAAATGAATAAAAACAGATAAGTATCGTAAGTTTATTTAGAGGTAACGAAATCCCGAAAAAGGCAAAACAAACAAACAAAAAATTCAAAAAAAAAGAATAAAAATAAAGAAAAACCTATTGTAATACCCGGTAATAGGTAGAAAAATTAAAATTACTTTTAATTTGGCAAGAGGCACAGTTTTACAACTGGCCGCTTATAAACACCGGCAACCGTTTGTACCGTCGCAACACGCACCTGACCGTCCCCGCCGGGATGCAGTTCGATGACCCGACCGACCGGCCATTTCAAAGGTGATTGAATGTGATCACTTGTTATGATAACCAAATCATTTAATTTGATATTTGGGGACGAATCAGCCCACTTGTGTCGCTGTTGTAGCGTATGCAAATACTCTATAGAATAGCGTTTCCAAAAATCAGTATGTAGTTTTTGGATTAGTTGCCATCTCGAGAGCCGATTTAGGGGAACCTCGGACAAATCTGACTCCGGAATTTCTGAATTAAGGGGTTTAAGGGTCAAAAAATGCCCAGGGGTAAGAGGTTGAAGATCGTGTGGGTCTGAAGAGGCAGGAGATAAAGGGCGGCTATTAAGTACGGCTTCTATGCGACATGTAAGGGTGGACATTTCCATGATAGACAACTCGAACAAAGTGAGTTTTAAAACTTTTGACGCCAGCTTCTGCCAGGCCATTGAAATGTGGACTGAGAGGAGGTCCCAGATGCCAACGAATAGAAAGTCTGGTGGCCGCACTTCTTGCGTATTCAAGTAATTGGTTACGAAACCCTATAAAATTACTGCCTTGATCTGACCAGCATTGCGTCACGCTTCCACGTCTGGAAATGAATCGATGGAATGCACCTACGAACCCTTCGGTGGACAGTTCTATGGTTAATTCCAAATGCACGCAATGTGTGGCCGTACAGACAAACACACAGACATACGATTTGAAAGCTTTACAACCACGGTAACGATGAGGAATCACAAAGAAAGGTCCACAAAAGTCGATAGCTACACTCGAAAAAGGTTTAAGTTGATTGATTCGATGAGCGGGAAGTGAACTCATTATGGGCGGTCTATAGGGTTTAGGGTTGATTCTAAACATTGCAAGCACTTGGATATGGTTCTTTGAATTGCCCGTCTGGCAGATAATATCCAAAATTGCTGTAAAAGCAGATTATGTAATGTTTTAAACCCAGGATGAAGGTATTGTCGATGAGCGGACTCGATAAGAAGAGTAGTTAAACGATGGTTACTCGAAAGTAAGACGGGGTGTTTTGCAGAATAAGACAAAAGGTCAGATTTTTGTAATCTGCCACCGACTCTAATGATATTATTTTCATCAAGAAAAGGTGAAAGTTTTCGGAAAGGTTTCGGTATTGGTTTATCCTTAGATAACGCGGAAAAAAGCTCAGAAAAACAAGAACCTTGAACAAGTTTGATAAGAAAGTATAACGCACTTTGCATCTCACCGGTGGTAGGAAAAACAATATTCTTAAAAATAACTTTTTGGTCCGGCGGCTTAGTGGGTTTTTGATAGGAATGGTTTTAAAAAAGGTTAACTATTCGAAGGACATAACAAATGATACGTTGAATTTTTGATATAGATGAATATTTGATAAGAAGCTGATCTAAGAAGTTGACGTCAATTATCGCATTGCAACAGACCTTTGGCTTTTCCTCAATCAAATCAATCGGCATTTTTGATTTATGAAAATCGGGCCATTCGTTTTCGGGAGACCACAAAAACGACGGTGCGTTCCACCACATGTCATGTGACATGAGCTGTGAAGGGGTGGCCCCTCGTGACGCAATATCGGCTGCATTTAAAGCAGAAGGAATGTAGCGCCATGAGTTTGAGGGAATGATTTCTTGGATTCTACTGACTCGATTTCCAACAAAGGTTTGGCAGCGATTAGGAGGGGATGAAAGCCAATGCAATACGACTTGCGAATCGCAGAAAGTAACGATATTTGTAAAAGTTATTTTTCCTTCATAGCTAGATAAAAACGAAGTCAATTAATTCGCTTAAAAGAAATGCGCCTAGGAGTTCTAGCCTAGCCAAAGTTTGTGACTTCATAGGCGCGACCCTAGATTTTGCAGATATGAGAGAAACAGATATATTATTTTCCTCTTCCACACGAAAATATACGACGCCTGCGTAGCCTCGAATTGAAGCGTCACAGAAGCCGATGATTTGACAGGTATTGGTTTTTGACAGTTTGATTTGTCGGGGTAATTGAAAATTGGAAAGAAACGGGAATTCAGAACGAAGTTTGTTCCAAGAGTCGATGATAGAAGAATCTGGTTCTTCGTCCCAGCCTATTTTTTATATCCACAACTGTTGCAAAATAAATTTTGCTTGTAGCAACAAGGGACAAAGAAAACCTAAGGGATCGAAGATAGATAAAATAGCACGTTTGGTTGGGAGTTTGTCCTTCATTCGGCATTAATAAGAAAAAATGTCGTTTTTTGGATGCCATTGAAGTCCTAAAACTTTGATAAAGTGGGGTTCCTCCTTGTCAAAAGAGAGAGGCATTTGCCGATCGGATTCTGGCAATGTTGCCAATAAATCAGGACAATTTCTTGCCCATTTTTTAAGTTCAAATCTTCCCGACTTCAACAAATCATTGAGTTCCGTTTGAAGGGAAAGAGCTTCAGAAAGCGAAGGGCTAGTTCCCAAGATATCGTCGACGTAGATTGACGTTTTTAGAACAGTACTAGCCATAGGAAAACGTTCCCTTTCTCTCTCCGCCAGCTCATGTACGCATGGCTAGAAAAGGTGAGCATGTCATGCCAAAAGTGACAGTAGAAAGTTCCCACACTGAAAGTGGGTCCTGTGGAGAAAACCTCCACAATATCCTTTGATAAGGACGGTGATAACGATTGATAAGGACTTGACGGAACATTTGTTTGATTTCAGCAATGTAGGCAATAGGATTAAGACGAAACGTAAGGAGTAAAGAAGCAATATCCTTTTGAAGTTTCGGTCCAGATAACAACGTGTCATTGAGACTAATATTTTTTGGGGTGACTGCCGAACAATCCCAGACTACCCTTAATTTTGTACTTAAGCTTTCCGGCTTTAATACGCAATGATGTGCTTAAAAACATGATACGTCGACTTTTGGTTGACTAGATAAAACTAAATTCGTATGATTAGAATCGATAAAGTCTTGCATGAAACTTGAATAGGCAGTGTACAGATCAGGATTTTTGAGTAATCTATTTTCTAGAAGTAAAAATCTACGATAAGCTTGCGGATAAGTATTTCCTAGGTCAGGGTTTATTTTATCTTTAAACGGAAGATCTACCATGAATCTACCGCTCGGTTGCCGTACTACACTCGCAGTAAAGATTGATTCTGCTTGTTTTTCTTCCTTTGATAAGATTTGTTTTTTAGGCAAATGTTCGATTTCCCAAAACCTAGGGAGAATGACCTCTAAAGGAGGTGAATGACTCGTTAAAAAACATCTGGTTCGTTCCGTAAGACTACCTACTTCGTCAACCTTTCCCATGACGACCCAGCCAAAGATAGTTTCAAGGGCTGAAGGTTGCCCTATTTGTCCAAGAACCCTGCCCTCCTTGAATATCTGTGCGAATAGCTCGCAACCAATAACTAGGTCCACAGGTCTAGATTTGAAATAAGATGGGTCGGCAAGTTTAAGGTTTTCCAAGTGTTTCCACTGATTATGGTTCAAAGTGAATGTAGGCATATTGGAACATAGTTGTGGAACAACAATTGCTTCGAAATTAAGAGTGACCTGTCCTTGTGGCTTAAGGTGACATTGAACGAGCCCTTTGGAAGTAAGAGAAGACATTTGATTTAATCCGAATATTTCAGTGGTGTAACTTCGCCTAGGAAGATTAAGACGCTAAATACACTTTTCACTGATGAATCCTGTCTGTGATCCAGAATCAAGCAGTGCCCTTACAGGTTGAAAATTTCCGCAACCGTCCATAACATCTATTATGGCGGTGCATAAAAGAAAGGTACCTGAAGGTCCTGAGGTATTTAATGACACATGAAGATTATTGACAGGTGGTGTGTGAATGACAGGACTAGTATCTTGGCTTCCAGACTCTTGATTAGTTTCTAAGATATGAGTTAAAGTGTGGTGCCTTTTACTATTGCAAGTCCTGCATGAATATTTGGATTTGCACGTATCTACCCCATGCAAAGGATGAAAACACGCTAGACATAATTTTTTCTGCTTGACGAAAGATAGGCGATCGATAGGTGAGAGATCAAGAAATGTTTGTCGAAAGCACGTGACCTTGATTAGACCGGAAACATTTTATTCCCGTACTTGAATTAGTTGAGGTGCCAGCCAGTCCTATAAAAGGCGAATTGGATGATTTATAGGTAGGCTTTTGCCCAAACTGATTTCGCATAGAATTTGAATTTTAATAGGTAGGCTTTTGCCCAGACTGATTTTGCACAGAATTTGATTTTTGAAAGATAGGCACCTTTTTGGGTGCTGTTGATTGAGGAAGTGATTCCAAAACTTTACATGTTTTTTCTAGAAATTGAAAAAGTGACTGAAAAGTGGGAATTTCGGTATTAGTATTGGCGTGACTCATTTCGAAATTTGAACGCGTCGGAATATCCAATTTTTCTAACAAAATGAAAAAAATAATAAAGTCCCAACTGTCAACGTCAAAGCTAAGTGATTTTAAAATTTCTAGGTATTCAGAGAAGGTGTCAATTAAATTACGCAATTCTTTAGCTGACTCGTTTTTTAAGGTGGAGTTCATAATTGTGCTTAAAGCATCATTTGCGAGGTCTCGCTTGTTTTGATATCTATTGACTAATTTGTCGTAAGCAATTTTATAATTTTGATCAGATAAGCTAATCCCTGATATCAATTTTAAAGGCTCATCCTCGAGATATGAAAATAAATATTGAAGTTTTCGAACGTTACTTAGACTTTGATTTTGATCTATAATGTTATTAAAAAGATCGAAAAAGCTTGGCCATAATTTTTTATCACCTCGAAATATGGGAATACCTAACTCTTTGAGTTTTGGAGTTTCGTTTTGTCGAACATATGATCCCGAAAAGGATGGGGCCTCAACCGGAAATATTTTAGAGTAAACCCCCTTACACGCATAAAAATATTTACGAGCTTCTGAAAGGATCGCATCCTGCGTTTTAAACTCCTCGTCGTCCGCGTCGTCTATCAACATAATGACGTCATTATGTGCCAGCATGCATTTATCGAAGGTTTCATCCAAATCGGAATACCTCACCTGAAACTCGTTTCTCGCTCTTTCGTCCGATGCCGCGGTCTGTGAAAACACATAACACTCGGTTATCGCAGATAAAAAACCCTTGCGTTTTTGCACGGCTTTTTTGACAGACATGATTTTACCTTTGAAATGACGAAATTGTCGGTAAATATACAATTAACGCTAAATTAATGCTTCTGAAATAGAAAAAGTGACGAATTGTCGAAAATATGCACTAATTTATCGCAATTGATGAAAATTGTTTTAAATATCGAAATGATATGGAACACATCTAATCACAGAAATGTCGGTAAATATACAATTAACGCTAAATTAATGCTTCTGAAATAGAAAAATGACGAATTGTCGAAAATATGCACTAAATTGTTTTAAATATCGAAATGATATGGAACACATCTAACACACTGAACTGTGCTTGTTTGTTTTGATTCCTTTGCTTTGTTTACTGAATGACCACGGTACGTTACCATAGCAGCGGACCGAAAAACACATAACGCGCGCGCCGCTCCCGATACCGCCGTTTCAATACGATGGGAAAAATTCAAGGCCGCCTTGTTTTCGGCGTGAAAATAAATGGCCGACTTATTAATACCGTCGTATGGAGTAAATTTAAAATAATTCGGCTCGAAAGGAACACTTATGTTAGCCCGCGGTTAGAAAAACGATAACTGCAATGGACTGTAAATATTTTAATTAAATGAAGCGCGAACAAACATAAATATATTGATACGAAATCACGAAATAATCAAACGTCCATAGGTTAATTGTTGGTACCACACAACGGCAATCATAGACAAGGCACTCACCAGTTTGCAGCCAATTTCTTCTCGTTCCAAGGGGCCCCTTTCCGGATCTAGTGATGTCACCACGTAGCTGAAGGGCTGAAGTTTCTAGTTCTATGCTTCAGTACACCAAAATCGAGCACTTTCAGGTGTAGAAATTTGAAATAATTGGAGAACGAAATTAACACGCCATTTCTCGAGGCGATTGACAAAGGATCTCTCTGATTCTTGGTGCGCATGTCCAATGCGCGAAAAATGCACTTTGTCCTTCATCCAATTGTGTGGTTTTAAAAATTTTAAAAACAACCGCGAAATTTAGCGGGAGCTAACAGCACATGTTGCCAGATTCACGATAACCTAACTTTTTTAACAGTTGGATGGTATTGATTGTGCATAGAATTGCTGTCAAAAGTGTCAAAACAGACATTATGGATTAATTCTAAATGCTCAGAATTTAGTTAGCAAAACTTTTTATTTTCACTTGTATAGTTAAAGAATGGAAAATTCCATAACAAACACATGACTGACGTATGATTTAATGCAATGTAACTAACGCCACATAATGTTTAGTAAATTTTATAAAAATGTATTATTTAGCAAAAATGTGTTTTTTATATTTAAACTAAAACATATTGGTCAGCACTTTTTAGGTGTAGTCATAGGCGACGCTACTTTAATATTGTATATATATTTAATTAATTTAAACCAACAAAAATAATTTGACTGCTTTAAAAGTCACGTGATTAGTCAAAATAGTAAAATATGACAGTTTGTAACCTAAAATTCAATATATTAGGGACTTATTGTAATAAAGCTTAGATTTATTAGTGTCTGTCTTTATTAAAAGAAAACAAATGACTTTATTTTTCAATTCGACTTTAGTATGTCAATTTTGAGAGATCAGTTGTTAGTTTTCTATGTAATACTGTCACAATCCGGCCAAGCAGTATTAAATCCATTTATTGTAATAAGTCCCTATTACAGACCGATTCATCATTTTTGAAACAACTTTTGACAGTTATCAGCTGTTTCCCATAACAAATAGCATAGGCCAACAAAAAAAAGTAGCAAAAAGTTGTATCAAAAATTATGCCTTGTAGTATAGGAAAAGATATTAAAATTTAAAGGATGGAGCTAGTCTATAGAAGTATTGCTGTCATCTTGGTTATAAGAAAAACTCTCCCCACACCAAAATTTTAACTAATGATACGCCTATGGATAAGTGAAAACATGGTTTTGATAAGTGGCCAATGTAGTGCTATGTCAGCTAAAAATTGGTTATATATACCAAAAGTTTTGAACTAGAAATCATCTGAAACAGTTTATTAACATATAATAAAAAAATAATAAAATAAAAATGGCAAACAAACCATCGACTTTGATTGTGTATTCCTTAGATCGCATTAACTGTCCACCGAAAATGGTCTATGTCTGTGTAAAGAATTTGTTCAGGTAAGTTTTGTTATTATTTGTTAAAACTTTAACTTATAAAAAAAAACAAAAAATATATATTAGTTTTTAATATATTTTATATATATTATTTTTTAATATATTTTATATATACGGTTTTTTTTGTTAAGAGATTTGTTGTTTTTTAATAAACTTCAGAAGAGATTTATTCTTGATAGATTTTGATATAGGTAGTTTTATAACAAATTTTTTTAAATATTTTAAAGTTAACAGGACCTATTATTTTATATTACGCTTTTGATGTGATTTTATTTTACTTATTATATTAGGTTATTATTTTTTTTTATTGTTCTTGCTTTCAGCTATGGAGTGGAACGAATCGAAATGAAGGGTGAAAAAGTATTTGTCAAGTTGTCATACACCTCAAAACAGAAGACATTAATACAAAAGTTTGCTAGATTGCCTGTGAAATTCTATAAGATACAGGCAGATGATGAGGAGGAGTATTTATTATTAGAAAAGGCAAGCAAAAAATATGGGGTAAATTTACATCAGACCACAGATGAGCCTGAAACCATGCTTCCTCCTCCTCCGCCGCCTGTTGCAGCTGTTGGGAAGAAGATGACTTCACCTCGAAGAAAAAGAGCGGTGGCGACCACATCATCATCATCATCCATCAATGAGATGGATATATTATCGCAGGCGATTTCATTGGTGGATGATGATGTTCACTTTGAGGAGTCACAAAAGTGGTAATTTTAGTTAGAGTAGTAGTTAAAGGATGTATAATATAAATAAATAAATAAAAGGTTAAAACTGAATATGCTTTTTATTTAAATGCCATCTATTTAACAAAATTACATTTTCTCTAGCACAATTTAAATAATTATTATTATGCATTTCACAGTGAAACTTATTATTACAATAATTTTTTAATTTTTTAATATTGGGACATCCCAAGTCATATAAATCTACAACATTATTATTAACTAAATTACATAACCAAACTTTTTTTTCATTTCCTTTTACAAACACAGTTTCATTTTGAATTAAATCCTTAATAAATAAAGCGAGGTTTTCAAATGGTAGATAACTAAAATCAAAAGTGTCCCAATTTATACCATGAAGCTTGTTTGTATTCCATTCAGCTTGATGTTTAAAGTCTTGATGTAACCAGATGGACTTCATGGGTAAATTAACGATATGGTGCCGAACTTCATTAGTATGGGTGTTTAATATAGCTATTTCCTTACATATAAATTCAGTGTCTTTGTACTGGAAACCTTGCACATCCAAAATACACATTTTTTTTTCTTTAAACTACCCTTACGGTACTGGTTAGAGGGTTGTATTTCACAAGTCGATCGTGCAATATTAAACAGTAGGCTATAGTTTTATCAGGTACAGCTTTTTTCGTTTCAAACTCAATTCTAATGTCAACTGCACCACCTTTGAGCATGTCTTCACTCTGTCGAGAGCAGTCGATAACTACCAGTGGAGCATCATTTTTAAAGTTTATCGGGTGGAAGCAAGGTTCGCTTTGATCGTGGTAATAATAGGATTTTTGAAACTGGGCATACATTTCATATAGAATAGCATACTGATTGTTATCAAAATCCAAATTTAAGTTATCATATGGAAAAACTTCAGAGTTTAAATAAACTTTTAGGTTCGTTAATGACAGGTGGTCAAAACGGCTCATATTTTTACTAAACAAGTTTTTTCTATTTGTCTGAAATCCAATAATAATGAAACGCGGTGTCTCCAGTTGATTTGAAGTTTTCACTGCCCATGTGTGATTAGTTGTAGTTTGAAGTTGTGGATACTCATGCAATTCCCAACTTCTAAAACTAATATTGAGATCTCTGTTACCCTCTAAATACTTGTAAAGGCATCATCTGACACTCTAACATGTGGAATTTTCCAATGAACTTTATTTAACACCACCTTATATTTTTCTTTTTTATCCTCAGTTTCAATTAAAGCGTTTAAATCGGAATTGCTGCGAATCAACACGAGTTCTTGTCGTACATTTAAAATAATCTTGTGATGGTCCTCAAATACCCCCATAAGGGCTTTCAGAGGTAAACATATATTGAAATTACCGGAACCATCTAATATAGGTGGATTTTCTTTAAGTGTCCAACCAGCATTTTGAAGGGTGTTACCATCACTTTCCTTGAATGAGCAGTAACCTTTTATTGTTGATGTAATCCCAGGATTTCTAACACGGTCCACAATCACCTCTCCTAACTCATAACGAATTTCATCAAATAAATGTGCTAAACCATTGTTTACAAAGTGCACATTGGGGCTGGCTGTATTGTCATCTTTCAGTACTTTTCCTTCAAGGTAAAGAACACTTTGACTAGGCAGGGTATAGATGTCTTGAGTTTGTATCGGAATTCGAATTTCATCATTGTTGTTTAAGGTGGTTGAAGCATATGGTTGATGAGTGTGTAGTTGGTAACTCACAATCGAATTATCATAGAGCACGTTTTCGCCCACTCGTAGAATGTTACGACTCATTTTTTTCAAAACACTTTAAACTACACCGCACTGAAAAAAATATTCTTCTTATACCACAACTGACACGTACTTTTAAATTATACCAAAATTTCTTAAGTCTTTTTCCTATGATGGTAGTTATTGTCCTTTTAGTTTAAATCCTAAAGATACTAAAAAAGCTCTATTTTCAGGTGTTAGCTCTTTGACTAGCTGTTTACTACTAAATGGTGGTACACTATCAATCTTCTTCTTATAAATTTTATTACTTTCCTCTAAGGCGGTAATTTCTTCATAAGGAATACTAAAAGTATTATGATTATACAAAAACACCATTTTTAAACGGCTTTTTTTAGATGCAGTCTAATCGTGACCACTTCTCCACGAAAATTGATGGGTTTTCCATCCTGGTCAGTTATTTTAAGTAAAATATCATCAATATAATGAGTGCTGATTGGTAGATATATCACATTTGAGATTCTTTCTATAATTTTATAACCTGGAGAAGAAGAGGGGTAAAACATGTGTAACATGTGCACTGCATTTCCGTTATTATAAGAGTTTATAACCAAGTTACACTCAACACAGATAGCATTCACTTTTAATATATCAACCGGATTTTCAGATATATGCTTTTTATCTGCCTCTAGAGTTTTTCCTGCAAATCCTAGTAAACTTCCAATGGAATTTTCCTCTTCAAAATTAATCTTTTTATTGCATATAACCTCACACTGTAAGGTATGGTTAGCTGTTATACTTATTTCAAATTGTTCCTCCTTTAAAGTTTGCTTTGAGTATTTATTTAGGAAATCGTTCAAGTCTTTGATTTCATATGACCCCTCAGGTATTTTTATAATTTTATCATCACTAAAACAAAATACATTATTTGAACTATCCACATTCGGTATTGAGTTGTAACTCCCGAAATTAATGAGCCCCAAATCATATTGCTCAAACTCGATTTTCCGGATAAGGTAAAGGTATAGGACATGTTTACTATATAGCGGTTCACTGATAAATGAAAAACCATGTAGTTTAGTAGACGTTTTTTATTAACCCTTAAAGTAATACAAAACACTTAAACACAAGTGTCCACAATTTACAGAATTATAAGTCTGGTAGGGGTTATAATTATACAGTATTTTTGAGTCACCATGAGAACTAAAGTATCTTACAGATTCTATAGGAGGTCGTAAATTACCAAAACTATCAAAATAGTGTACATTATTTTTAATAAACGTGGAATTTCGTACCCGTGAATTTAAAAATCAAACAAGTTTCGTGGCTAATCGGGCAAAAAGGAGTTTTTTTGTTTCCCTTATATTTTTCCGTGGGTAGCCTGAAAGCTAAACCTCACGGGGGTCCAAGATCTAATGGACACCTAATAAGTGTTGACAGTTAACCGTTTCGTCCTTATGGGACTCCTCAGAACACTGCTGGTCGATGTGACAAATCTTGCGAAGTTAATCAGACGGTTTTGTCTCTAATTAAATGTAATTAGTGAGCGAACTATAGCAAGAGGCGCCATCTACCGAGATACGAGAGAAACAAAAAAACCAAAAGCAGGCGAAAGAAAACACTGCTATACAATATCGATCAATGAAAAGATCGAATGCAAATAAAAGAAAACAACTATAGTCCGTGACCTACGACAGCTCTTTGTCTTTCAGGCCGGATCAACACAGATTGCATTTTTACCCGTCTTCAAGACAGTGAGCGTCAATCAACGGAATTTTTAAGCCAAATAATACTAACAAACGTGGAATTTCGTACCCGTGAATTTAAAAATCAAACAAGTTTCGTGGCTAATCGGGCAAAAAGGAGTTTTTTTGTTTCCCTTATATTTTTCCGTGGGTAGCCTGAAAGCTAAACCTCACGGGGGTCCAAGATCTAATGGACACCTAATAAGTGTTGACAGTTAACCGTTTCGTCCTTATGGGACTCCTCAGAACACTGCTGGTCGATGTGACAAATCTTGCGAAGTTAATCAGACGGTTTTGTCTCTAATTAAATGTAATTAGTGAGCGAACTATAGCAAGAGGCGCCATCTACCGAGATACGAGAGAAACAAAAAAACCAAAAGCAGGCGAAAGAAAACACTGCTATACAATATCGATCAATGAAAAGATCGAATGCAAATAAAAGAAAACAACTATAGTCCGTGACCTACGACAGCTCTTTGTCTTTCAGGCCGGATCAACACAGATTGCATTTTTACCCGTCTTCAAGACAGTGTTAAATGTAATTAGTGAGCGAACTATAGCAAGAGGCGCCATCTACCGAGATACGAGAGAAACAAAAAAACCAAAAGCAGGCGAAAGAAAACACTGCTATACAATATCGATCAATGAAAAGATCGAATGCAAATAAAAGAAAACATTAAATGTAATTAGTGAGCGAACTATAGCAAGAGGCGCCATCTACCGAGATACGAGAGAAACAAAAAAACCAAAAGCAGGCGAAAGAAAACACTGCTATACAATATCGATCAATGAAAAGATCGAATGCAAATAAAAGAAAACAAGAAGACGGGTAAAAATGCAATCTGTGTTGATCCGGCCTGAAAGACAAAGAGCTGTCGTAGGTCACGGACTATAGTTGTTTTCTTTTATTTGCATTCGATCTTTTCATTGATCGATATTGTATAGCAGTGTTTTCTTTCGCCTGCTTTTGGTTTTTTTGTTTCTCTCGTATCTCGGTAGATGGCGCCTCTTGCTATAGTTCGCTCACTAATTACATTTAATTAGAGACAAAACCGTCTGATTAACTTCGCAAGATTTGTCACATCGACCAGCAGTGTTCTGAGGAGTCCCATAAGGACGAAACGGTTAACTGTCAACACTTATTAGGTGTCCATTAGATCTTGGACCCCCGTGAGGTTTAGCTTTCAGGCTACCCACGGAAAAATATAAGGGAAACAAAAAAACTCCTTTTTGCCCGATTAGCCACGAAACTTGTTTGATTTTTAAATTCACGGGTACGAAATTCCACGTTTGTTAGTATTATTTGGCTTAAAAATTCCGTTGATTGACGCTCACTGTCTTGAAGACGGGTAAAAAATGCAATCTGTGTTGATCCGGCCTGAAAGACAAAGAGCTGTCGTAGGTCACGGACTATAGTTGTTTTCTTTTATTTGCATTCGATCTTTTCATTGATCGATATTGTATAGCAGTGTTTTCTTTCGCCTGCTTTTGGTTTTTTTGTTTCTCTCGTATCTCGGTAGATGGCGCCTCTTGCTATAGTTCGCTCACTAATTACATTTAATTAGAGACAAAACCGTCTGATTAACTTCGCAAGATTTGTCACATCGACCAGCAGTGTTCTGAGGAGTCCCATAAGGACGAAACGGTTAACTGTCAACACTTATTAGGTGTCCATTAGATCTTGGACCCCCGTGAGGTTTAGCTTTCAGGCTACCCACGGAAAAATATAAGGGAAACAAAAAAACTCCTTTTTGCCCGATTAGCCACGAAACTTGTTTGATTTTTAAATTCACGGGTACGAAATTCCACGTTTGTTAGTATTATTTGGCTTAAAAATTCCGTTGATTGACGCTCACTGTCTTGAAGACGGGTAAAAAATGCAATCTGTGTTGATCCGGCCTGAAAGACAAAGAGCTGTCGTAGGTCACGGACTATAGTTGTTTTCTTTTATTTGCATTCGATCTTTTCATTGATCGATATTGTATAGCAGTGTTTTCTTTCGCCTGCTTTTGGTTTTTTTGTTTCTCTCGTATCTCGGTAGATGGCGCCTCTTGCTATAGTTCGCTCACTAATTACATTTAATTAGAGACAAAACCGTCTGATTAACTTCGCAAGATTTGTCACATCGACCAGCAGTGTTCTGAGGAGTCCCATAAGGACGAAACGGTTAACTGTCAACACTTATTAGGTGTCCATTAGATCTTGGACCCCCGTGAGGTTTAGCTTTCAGGCTACCCATGGAAAAATATAAGGGAAACAAAAAAACTCCTTTTTGCCCGATTAGCCACGAAACTTGTTTGATAATTATTTTTAATTTTCTTATAACAAGTCCAATGACTTCCTGATCCTCTGCTACTATCTAAATTAATTATCCCCGACTCAAATTTATGTATCTTTGAGGGTAGTTCATCTCTCATAAACACACCTCTAAAATGCTTAATTTTTAACAGCTTTGTATACTTAGTAAAGTTTTCTTGAAAAACTTTAGGTTTTTGTTTTTTGACATCCACTTTTGTGTAAAAAAAGACCTATTCCTAGTTTGTATGGTTTGGGAAATAATCCTTTACCCATAGCAATGGACTCCATAATTTGGTTATGTCTTTGAGTCTCTTGCAATTGTTGATTTGCAGATTTAGCAGCATTAATGGCTTTCACTATTCCTGCGGTGCCGCTCCCTAAAGCACCAAGGGCAGATAGAGTCGCCATGATTGGTATTAGAGGCAAAAAACCACCCTTTTTTGGTAGTTTTATTATTCGTGCAGGTCGTACTTTTCCTTTGTTTTTTTCCGCTGTCTTGAGAGCAACTTTAACTGCAGTTTCAAAGTCTTGTGGTTTTCGTTGTTTTAATCTATCCTTTATTCTTTTTTGTTGCTTGACTGAAACTCAATGTTTTGATTTTTTTCTTTACAATTCGTGCCCTCTTTCTTTTAAAAGTTGATGTTTTTCTACTTTTTATGGGTTTTCTTGATTTTCTCGTTTTACTCATTTTTTAAGAATGATGTTACTACCTTGAAAGTTTACACAAGAATGAAAGCAACTGATATGTGTGTTTGAAGGTGTTTAAGATTTATATAACTTTTGGTTTTTTAATGTTGCTATGCATATTGTCATTTTCTTCACCATCAATGCTTAGTCTCCGCTTTAGTGACTTCTGCTCCAATGGTCCTTCACTCAAAACAGCAGTTGTGTCGGTTTTTGGTAATTTAAAGGGAACATCAACCGAATCGCTTAACTTTCTCTTTCTTTTGACTTTTAAAAATTTTGGTAATTTAAAAGGAATATCCACCGAGTCGCTTAACTTTCTCTTTCTTTTGACTCTTAACAATGTTGGTTCTTTATGTAAAGGGGGTGAATTAGTTTCCATAGCTTCTGTTTCAGGTTCATCTTTTTTTACTTTTTTTAACCGTGGTTTTCTTGGTTTAGATGATGACGATTTTGTGATGGATTTTTAATTTGACCCTCTAGAGTTTCAAGAGAGCCTAAATAATTTTTTGTCATCTTTATCCCACGTTGAATCATATTTAGGCACTGACGCACTGCCTTTAAACGTGGCACTTGATCACTTTTTGATAAATTATTTACCATACCCATCCCTAGTTTTAGCTTGGTACCCATAGCAGCAGCCACACCAGAAGCAGCCAGTTTTTCATACAAGCCTGAATCCGTTGCTCGCATCCGTTCTAAAGCTTTTCTCATTAAAACTTTATCTGCCTCATGACGGTCGGTCAACTCCATATTAGTTGCATAGGAAATGGCATGATCTTTGCATGCTCTATCAAGCTGGTTAATACCTTTATCCCCTCTGGCTAAACGTTTCTCTAGCTTAGTCCCAGGTCCACAATAAGAAAACCCTGGGATATGCATTTCAAAGGGCAGATTATTTATAGCACTGTTTAACAACCCTTGCCCTTTAACGTTTGAACTAACATAGTACTTCATAGCGTTTCACTTAAGACTAAATAAAAAGCAGTGTCTTTACTTTTTTTATACATTACCAGTTCAACAGTGTTAAGTTGACATAATATTTCTATAGAAAATGAAAAAGATTGTTAAACAAAAAGTGCGTTTAGAAGTTAAAAACCATGATATTAATGCAAGTACTACATGAAGACATGGTTTCCTGTTTCCATCATCTATTAGATGTCTGATCGTGGACCCATCAAACTGTGGGAAAACCAACCTTATATTGAGCCTTTTGGAACATTCAAACGGTTTAAAGTTTAAAAATCTAGAAATCTAGAATCTATTAAAACCCATTAAAGAAATAGGGTACTATGCTTACAACAGTGGCGAAAATATAATTCCTCCATCAGAAGCAAATCCGTTTTCCATTTTTATATTTGATGACCTAGCCTGCGATAAACAAGATGTGATGCGTGACTACTTTAGTATGGGTCGACATAATAATATTGACAGTTTCTATCTCTCTCAAACATATGCAAAAATACCTAAACATTTAATAAGAGACAATGCCAACGTTTTAATTTTATTCAAACAAGATTTACTAAATGTAAAACATATATACACCAACCATATTGGCACTGATATGACATTTGATGAATTTCAAAAGATGTGTGCATACTGCTGGAAAAAACCGTATGATTTTTTGACAATTTTTAAAGATTGTGATATTGATAAGGGAAGATATCGGTATCGTTTTGATAACTTTATATATCTTTAGATTCAAATACTTCTTAGTGTTAATAGTTATAACGCACCTGTAGAGATAACATAGATAAAAATGTTAGAAGAAAACATAAAAATGGTTAGTGGTGAAAAAAACTTAAAGAAAACATTAATTTCTAAAAGAAAAATAATACGTGAGAAATTAAATTTGTTAAAACAGGGTCAGATTTCACAGGCTAACCTATTTCAACTCATTACAAAACACTTGGAAAATATTGAATCTAGTTTAACCGATAAAAAGCCGCCGAAACTGGTCAATATACCTTCATTATCACCCAGATTGACAACTCCTCAAAAAATCAAGCAAGAAAACGAAAAACAACAACAAGAAAAACAGGAAGAACTTGAAGATCTGCAAACTGTCATCGTTTTTTCATAAGAATTTTGATAATAACAGAGCAGAAGAAGATGAAAATCAGATGCATGAACCAAGTGTTTACATGCAAGACTTATTCCAGTCAACTCCTCGAAATCCAAATCCTACAACACCGACAACCGAAAAGAGAGCTAAACGAAAATTAAAATTTTCATTAAGTGTTAAAAAGCTAAATAAGCCCACCACAAGCGGTTACTTTTTGAGAAAAGCAGTGTTAAAAGATGCAGCAGAGAACTTTACACAGAATGAGGCCAGAAAGCAAGAAGAGTTTGAAAACGGACGACTTAGAGACTTGATGAATAAATCCGAGAATGATTACTACAGTCAGTTTCATCCTTCACTTGCAAGCTATATTAAAGAATTTTTAGATGATCCATCCACCGTACCTTCTGATCCACAAAATTATTTTTCCAAGTTTCGTGTAAGGCGAAATGATATTGACAATTTTTATATTGGTGATTCGAAAATTGATTTTGATGGAGCTGATTTAATTATAAAAGGTAAACGCTATAACGGTACACACGGTTTGTACAAATTACTCTTTCGAAAAAATATGCCTACAAAGTATACCCAAGATGATGCAGACGCCTTTAGAGACATCATTGAACATACCTATGCAAACAGAAAACATCATAACGCCTCTAGAGATGTGATCACCGATAGCTACTCAACCAAATTTAAGAAACTGTTTAGTGACATTTATAAAGGTGGAAATCTAGAGGAGGAGATGGAGTACTCCGATAGTCCTATATAGTACGTGTACTGGGATAATCCTAATGAACTTGTAGAACGGTTACGTTTATTATTAGCATCTCAGACAGCTGGCAACACAGGTCACACAAACGAAATCTATGCTATAGTTGAGGAGCTTCAAGAAGCTAATATTATTGAGAAGAGAGATGGTTAATAATTTTATTACAGATGTTAAACGAGAAGTAGTTAGTGAAATACACAAACCGGCTAGAATTCATTTTTTAAGGCGTACAGTGATTGTGAAATCACTAAATGATCTATTTTAAGCAGATCTTGTTGAGATGATACCGTACGCAAACGAAAACAAAGGTTTTAAATACATTTTAGTGGTTATTAACTGTTTCTCGAAATACTTTTGGGCCTATCCATTAAAAACAAAAACTGGGGAAGAAGTGTCGAAAGCGATGGAAAAAGTGTTTAAGGAACAGGTGCCACTTCATCTTCAAACCGATCATGGGAAAGAGTTTTACAATTCGACTATGGCAAAACTGCTGAAAAGATACAATGTCAAACACTATAGTTCATTTAGTGAAAAAAGGCTCAAATTGTTGAGAGGGTAAACCGAACCCTTAAAAACCTAATGTGGAAGGAATTTAACTATCAAGGATCTTACAAATGGTATGATATACTTCCGAAAATTGATCGAATTTATAACAATCGGAAACATCGAACTATAGGGATGAAACCCTCAGAGGTGCGACAAAAAGATGAACAACTATTGCTCAAAACGGTCTATAATCATATAAAGATGACATATAAACCAAAATACAAGGTTGGTGACTATGTTCGCATTTCAAAACTGCGAGGTGTGTTTGATAAGAAATACATGCCGAATTGGTCCACTGAAATTTTTACTGTTAAGAAAATTCAGCTCACCAACCCAGTAACATACCTATTGGAGGATGCTAGCAAAAATGAAATTAAGGGAGGATTCTATGAGCTTCAGCTACAAAAAGTAAAATATCCTGATATATATTTAGTAGAAAAAATTTTAAAACGTGCCAAAAATAAGGTGTTTGTAAAGTGGTTAGGATTTGATAATAAACATAATAGCTGGATAGATAAAAGTAATGTTGCTTAGTACTAAATAAAGAAAAACATATAAAACTTATTGGTGTATTTTATTTACTAATTTTCTTAAAATATAATTACATTTACAATACATATTTAATGGGAACAACCATTCTCTAATTATAGCAGTTACTATATATATTTATCGGTTTCACAACGTTCTACGTCTTCCGATACCCAATCTCCACTCGTTTCTGTTTGCCCATAATTCATCATCTAGGCCTCTTATTCTTATTTCACTATCTATTCCTTCTCTCCAGCTTCTCCTTGGTCTTCCTCGTTTTCTTCGGCCAGTTGGTTTCCATTGTAATATTTGTTTAGGTAGTCTTCCATCATCCATTCTTTGAACATGTCCGTACCACACCATTTGTTTTGTTCTTATATCATCCACTAGAGTACGTTCACCCACTGTCATAATTTCTCTTATTCTTTGATTGGTAACTCTTTCTCTTTTTGATTTCCCTGCTGCTCTTCTCCAATAGTCCATCTCCGTAGCGGAAAGCATTTTTTCTGTTCTATCTTTGATTGGTCATACTTCTGAGCCGTATGTAATAATACTTTTTACAATGGTGTTATATATAAGCTTTTTGTTATGTTTTGATATACTTTGGTCCCAAATTATTCCATTTAATAAAGTTATTGCTTTTCTTCCTTGTACGTTTCTATCTTTTATAGCTTTGTCTAGTGTTCCGTCAGCTGTAATTTTTAGACCCAAGTATTTATACTCATCACAGGACTGAATTCGCTGCCCAGTATTTAAGATTAGATCCTGTTTCGTTCCACCAATACACATATACTCTGTCTTATTGATATTAACCTCTAGTCCCCACTTATTGTACTCGTCTATTAGTTTTCGTGTCATATATTCGAGGTCGTCATAATCCTGAGCCACCACTATCTGATCATCGGCGAAACATAAAGTATACAAGGTGGTTTCATTCAACGGAATTCCCATGTTTTGGCATTTTCTCTTCCAGACTTTAAGGACCTGTTCCAAATATATCTTGAAGAGCGTAGGCGAGATACAGCAACCTTGTTTAAGACCTTTATTTACTTGAAAGCCTTTGGTTAGTTTTGCTTTTATTTTAACTTTTGCCTTACTATTGCGGTATAACTCTTTGATGGCCTTAATTAGTTGTACACTTATGTTTGTCTTTTCCAACGCTTTCCAAAGTAGATTTAGTGGTATACTATCATATGCCTTCTGCAAATCTACGTAAAGCAGATGGAGCTCTTGTCCGTATGCCATTTTCTTTTCAATAACTTGGGTTATACAAAAGAGATGATCTGAAGTCGATCTACCCGCCCTGAAACCAGCTTGTTCTTCTGCCTCCATATCTTTATATTCGCTCTCCACTTTATTTCTTATTATTTTGCCATATATTCTGCTTAGCGTACTAGTTACAGATATACCTCTATAATTGTCACATATATCTTTCCTTCCTTTTTTGTGTATTGTGGATATATATGACGATTTCCACTCAGTTGGTACTACAGCTCCATTTAAATATCTTTGGAAAAGATTCCGTAATCTACAAAACAATTCTTCAGTGCCATATTTAATAAGTTCCGCTGGGATATTTCCGGGTCCGGCAGATTTACCGCTTTTTAAGGTTTTGCACACGTTTTTGACCTCAGATATTGTGAGGGGTACTGGAGATCCCATCGTTCTAATGATATTGTCTCTTTCGTCTTCCTTGAATTCTGCTCTATCTTCAGTTAAAAGTTTTTTAAAATGCTCATCCCATTCTTTGTCTGGTATTGGTGAAATAATATCTCTGCATGTTTCTTTTTTGATCGATCTTATAGTTTTCCAGCTTTCGGTACTTCTCCTACCTCCTAAGTAAGAATCTATTTTCTGGCACTTTTGCATCCATGATTGATTCTTCTTATCACTGATCATTCTTCTCACCTTTGATTGCGCGATTTTGTATTCTTCTCTGCTTCTATCTGTCTTTTGGGATAAGTACGTGTGATATAATTTCCTTTTTTCCTCTATTTCACTTTCAATCACAGCATCCCACCAGTATGGTTTTGTTCTTTTAGGAGTTTCTTCCACTAATCCTAGTGCTTCTTTTGCAGCTTGATGGATGCTTAATGTGATACATTCGTATTCCTCATCTGGGGTTTCACCTGAACTTGAATTAAGTTTTTCGTTCAGTCTCTTTTTGTATAAGTTTTTTACGCTGTCATGTTCTAGGCTTAGTAGATTATATTGACAGTGATCAATTTCCTCATTCACTGTATCATCAAGATTTTGTTGATGGAGGCTTCGGCCTTGATAAGGAAAGAGAATTTTGGTCTCCAGAAAATAGTGATCACTTCCGCATGTTGATCCACGCTTTGTTCTGACATCTTGAATTTTTAGTTTTGTCTTTTGTTTAGTGATAAGATAATCAATGACGGATTTCAGGTTTTGTGAGGGTTTGGTCCAGGTATATTTGTGTATTTTCTTATGTTGGAAAAAACCGTTTTGGATTTTTAGGTCTAATTGCTCACATACTGTGATAAGCCGGTTTCCATTGTCATTAACAACATCTTCTCCATATTGGCCAACTGTCAGATCATTTACTCTGTTACCTGTTCTACTATTTAAATCTCCCAATATTTATAGCAGTTACTAAATAACTAAAATGAGCCACCCATTGATGATATTCTAAAATTTGATGGGTTATTATACAGCTTTGAAGTACCATTTAACTGTTTCTTCCCATTTCGAATATTAGTTGACTCTTTCATTTGCTCCTCTTCATAAATTCTCCCCTCTTCGGGTTTAATATGTTTTTGACGCATCTCTTCAAAAAACTCTGGAGAGAGATGTGTTTGATACTTTAATAAGTATTCCCAGTCGATGCGCCATTCATTTTCTCTTATAAAATTTTCAGACATCCGTTGATAACGACAAAGAAAAGGCCAATAGAGTTCGCTTTTAAACATATGCATAAAAGCTTCGCTTAAATTTTGATATCTAGACACATTGGGCCAATGCATCTTATTAATATAGATCGCCATAAACATATCAGATAATCTTTGTTTGCGACAAAATACTTCCCAGTTAACATGGTCACAAAACCATCCAATAAAGTCCTCTGTAATAACTGGTGACGCAGAGATCTCATCCCACACTTTATTAATACTATTATTTTCAATCATCTTTAAAAGCGTTCTTTCTGAAAGTAAGAGTTTCAACTTATAAATCCCCCTATTTATAGGTTGAAGTAAAAGTAACCTTTGACCTCTGATACTTCTTTTTAACCACGATAGCCTTGTTGAATATATTTCTTAACTTCTTCGTTTTTCTACTGTTCACAAGAGCTGTGTTTTGTTACAATCCAATCAGCAGGTCGCTGTGGATTTCCTTTGGTACAATAGATGCAACGGGGTTTTTTATTCTTGGTTTAATCCACTCATAGGTTGGTAACATTGTATTTGGTTGACTTAAAAAAAAACACCAAGTTTTGATGATCTACACTGTTCAACGGTTGACTATAAAATAACCAACGCAGTAAGTTCAATCGTTTTAGCATAGATGAAATAATCTGTCGTAGCGATAGGTTGTGCGTGTGAAATGAGAAAATGTTCCCAACCACCATCAATTTATCATAATTTTCGCTGTGATAAATGTGGAAGAGTAGACATAGTTAAAATAAGCACAGGCAACAAAATTGCTTCATATTTGTGTGATATTTGTAGAAATACAAGTCCAGGAAAAAAGCAAGGAAATATTTTCCGAAATACAACAACGAGACGTGGTAAATTAAAATTTAGAACACAGTAAGATGGACTTTCAATATAATTATTGGTCAACTAAAATTGACTTTGAACTAGAAGAACTTTTAGAAGAGAAAAGTTATGAAAATATTTATAAATGGTTAGCAGAATGGATATATTTTGGGTTTGATTCATGCAGATACATCATTGAGGAAAAACTACCAACATTATACCCATTATTACCTACAATATGGAAACGTAAATTAACAGAGGCAGCGCTGGAATATACGAAAATATATCCAAACTATAACGCGAAAAAACATCTTCAATCAATTATTTTTAAATTTGATGGTCGGGATGAGTGTGGTTTATATGATATATATGAATAAAAATATATAAATAAAACATACTTTGAGTTTTTTATTTTTGAATTATTTACTTTGAGACATCCTGTACAGCATAAGTAACCAGCTGTATTAGATATAACAGGAACGTGTGCGGGTCATAAGGTTATCCTATAACTGCATAAACAATGATAAGAGATACACAGGCTATCCCGATTAATTTAAACAAATATTTTTAGAAATTATTTTATTTTTTAACCAACAATTACCTAAGGCCTTTTTCACATTAAGACTTACCTAGACTAGGCTAAGCTAGTGAAGTAGCTATCTTACATCCCATTTTACCTACTCTCTCATTGGCACCTAACTCATTGACCAATAGGGCCTTTCAACAGCCTCTGGTTGTTACGTCATTGCTCACAACTTCTTACACACTTCTTTTAGTCCCAAGGTCATACCAAGTTCACTTCTTCAGCAACAGACATACAGACAGACAGAAGTGGATGGCATGTTACCATTTGGTATAGAACCCACACTACTGTACTACTAATTCAAAACAATTGCGCACACTAGTTGACGTATATAGTGAAAATCTCTCCGCCCTTAAAATACTTGGTTTTCCCACAGACGACTGGTCTTTTTTGCTATACTACGATTTCAGTAAACATTTAGATCAGGAGACCATGACGCGATTTTAACTTGAACTTAATGATCCATGTCAAGTTCCTACTTTTGACGATTTAAAGAATTTTGTATTAAAACGATGTAACGCTATAGAAGCGGTAGAGTTTTCAACTAAAACTGATTTTTCATCACACTTAAAACCTGACACAAAAAAATAGATTTTCTTCTAATCAGTCAAGACCTAGACAAACTTCTGCCTTTTTTGGTAATACAACTCGCAATAATAATTCAAATTTAAACAATTCAATCAAACTTGTCTTTTATGTAAATCACGTGAACATAATATTTACAGATGCTTACAATGTAAAAATAAAAATTCCTCAGAACGTTTTCAGTTAGTCAAGGACAACAACTGGTGCCCTAATTGCCTAAGTGGCAAACATAACCTAGCTTTATGTCAATCGCAGTCTGTCTGTCGTTACTGTCAATCTAATAGACACCACTCATTGTGTCATGTTGTTAAAAATAACAACAATTACAGTCCACATACTTCTAACCGCCCAAATCCTAAAAATAATTACAATTCAAATGTACGATATCAATAATTCGTAATACAATAGCCCGCAAAGTTCTTCACAAAATAATTCGCTTGCTTTCAATGGTAATAACTCGCCGCCGCAAAATAATTCGCTAACCCCTCGCGCTTATCAGCAACCGCCACAAACAGTTATGGAAAATTTACCTCAAAATTCGCAAAATACTCTAAATTACTTCTCTAACTCGACGCTCAGAATACAATTTTATCTACCGCTATTATCGAAGTTATGGATTCTCGTGGCATTTTTCAAAAAGGGTTATCCTTCGTTCTGGCTCAGAATGCAGTTGAAGTTTTTCAAAAAACTTTCACTTCCACGCTATAGTTTATCCCTTTCTATTCAAGGATTTGGATCTATGAATGAAGTTACCTCTCAGGGAGGAGTAACTTGTATTATCAAACCGTACAATCAAACGGAACCACGCATGACAATCGACGCTGTCATCTTACCCAAGTTGTGCTCTGAAATTTCCAGCACTCATTTAAGTTATATAGATACTTCTGATTTTCATAATGTACCCCTCGCAGACCCTACGTTCCAAGAACCCGCTAATATTGACTTTCTTCTGGGCGCTGATTTTTTTCCCTATATTTTACGTGAAGGGCGCATTGATAATGGGCCCAACAAACCCATTCTTCTTAATAGTATTTTTGGCTATATTATATTGGGGAAAAATAAAAATAATAAAATTCAATCGCAATCGCATTCAACCGCTTTATTTTGCTCTGTAAATGAAACTGATTCACTCTTGCTAGATCACGCAAACCTAAAACAAATTTTTGCTCGCCCTCTGATATTCTTGCCGAGAAAAGCTTTGTTGAGACACACTGTACAGACAAAACAGGGCGATATATGGGACAACTACCTTTCAAAGATAACACGCCCCCGCAATTTGATTTCCATGCTACGCGCTCACTGGCTTTAAGAAGATTGTTTTCGCTTGAAAAACGGTTAATTTTAAATCCTTTTATTTATAAAGAATATTCAGATACTATTCAAGAGTATATTAATAATGATTATCTTGAAACTATTCCTGACGAAGAAATAAATAAAAGCTCCTTTTATTTACCTCATCATTGCGTAGCCAAGGGTAAGAATATTTGGATTGTTTTCGATGGATCTGGTCTCGTCCAAATCAAAATTCCCCCTCGCTAAATGATACCCTACTTTCGGGGTCGAAACTCCAAATGGAAGTTTTTGCTCTACTTCTAAGTTTTCGAATTTCTTCTGTGGTCTTTACTTGTGATCTTAAAAGCATGTTTACACAAGTCTTAGTTGCCCCTATTCATAGAGACTTTCAGAGAATACTATGGAGATTCACTCCCCACGAGCCCATCAAAGACATGCGTTTTAAGCGAGTCACTTTTGGTCTGAGCTCTTCTCCATATCTCTCTAACCGCGTCATTGTTCAATTAGCACAGGATGAAGGGAATTATTTTCCTCAAGCTCGTGAGGTATATAAAACCTCAGTCTACGTAGATGATTTAATATGTAATGCAAATAGCCTCTCAGAAGCTAGAAACTTACGCGATCAACTTATAGAACTTTTGGGAAAAGGTGGATTTGAACTTCGAAAATTTGCAAGCAACAATAAGTTCTTTTTACAAGACCTTCCAGAGTCTTACTTACATTTAAACTCGTTTGATTTCGATTCGGAATCTGAAACAATCAAAATTTTAGGGTTACAATGGATTCCTTGTAAAGATATTTTTACCTATCGCGTAGATCCATTGGACCGAGAATGTACAAAGCGCACGATTCTATCAGAAATTACAAGATGCTTTGATCCACTTGGATGGCTCTCACCTTTGAGTCTGCTCTCCAAGGATCTATTGCAGCTTCTGTGGAAACAAAAGTATGACTGGGATCAGGAAGTTTCCCCCTTTATACGCGAACGTTGGTTAAAATATAAATCTGAGTTAGGACTTCTTCAAAACTTTTCTTTACCGCGACGTTTTATTACTGAATATTTTACAAAATGTCAGATTCACGCTTTCTGTGATTCTTCGGAAAAAGCTTCGCGTTTTACAAAATAATAATAAAATTTGCACTTTTCTTATGGCTGCCAAAGCAAAAATCGCTCCCGTAAAAACAATTTCAATCCCGAGATTAGAGCTAGTAGCCGCTGTTTTACTGGTTGATCTTGTTTCCGCTATTTTAAAAATTCTAGAGGATAAAATTAAAATTTTCGCGTGGTCAGATTCCACAATCGCTCTTAGCTGGATTAAAAATCCCCCATATAGATACAAAACGTTTGTCGCCAACCGGGTTGCAAAAATTCAAAATAAACTTCCGGCTGCAATATGGCAGCATGTCCGCACAAATGATAACCCCGCAGATTGCGCAACAAGAACGTTGTTGCCGTCAGAATTGTTAAATACGTCCCTTTGATGGTGCGGTCCAGATTGGCTTTCAATGCCTGATGAGTATTGGCCACCAAGTATCTACCCTGAATTAGTGGATTCGGATGAAGTTCTTAGTGAAAAAAGGAAAATAACTTTCGTCGTATTTATAGAAAACAATTTTTTTGACATTATTTTAAACAAATATTCTTCGCTTTCTAAAGTTCAAAGGATAATTGCTATCTGGTATCATTTTATTTGCTTTAAAGGAAATCTTCCTTATCGTACTGGACCGATAGTACTTCCAGAACTCAATCTTGCTCTTATTTTTCTAATCAGGCATGTTCAAACTGTCACATTTTCTCAAGAAATCTCAAATTTCAATGCGAAAAAACGTATTTCAAAGCCTTTTAGAAAGTTAGACGCTTTTCTTGATGATAAACATATTTTGCGGGTAGGAGGTCGTCTGCGACATTCTGATCTTTCATATGACCAGAAACACCCGATTCTTTTACCACGACAACATAGATTAACTACGCTACTCATTGAACACTACCATAAGTCTTATTTGCACCCAGGTTTGCAAACTTTACAGTTCATACTTTTTCAAAAACCGAACCGAAACCCTTTGAACCAAAAATGGGAAACCTACCCAAATTACGCATATCTGCTGTCAAAAGTTTCAACGTAGTCGGTTGTGACTATGCGGGTCCAATATCCATATCACTAAGCAGGAAAGTTCCCGGAAATAAAACGCTAAAGGCTTGGATATGCATATTCGTTTGTTTCTCTACCAAGGCTCTTCATATCGAATTAGTTTCTGATTATTCTAGCAAAGCTTTTCTATGTGCTTAAGGCGTTTTATGGCACGTCGAGGCAGAGTCTCAAAAATATTTTCAGACCAAGGAACCACGTTTAGGGGCGCGAATAAGGAGCTACAAATAATATTTAAACAAGCGGCAACCGCGGAATCGATTGAGTGGTTTTTTCACCCTCCAGGGGCACCGCATTTTTCTGGATTAGCAGAAAGTGGAGTAAAGGCCGTAAAAACTCATTTATATCGCGTTATCGGAAGCCAGATTTTAACGTACGAAGAGCTTTATACGGTCTTAGTACAAGTTGAAGCGTTATTAAATTCTAGACCCAATGATTTGTCTGTGTTGACACCAAATCATTTTTTGACGCTGGAACCAGTTTGTATTAAACTAAACCGCCTCTCTAGATGGCAGATGATACAAAGATTACATCAGGACTTTTGGGCGCGTTATTCCAAGGAATATTTGCACACACTGCAGCAGCGGTCCAAGTAGCTGGAACCCACTTGTCTTGCCCCTGCTATAGGTACTATGGTACACATTAAGTCGGATAATCTACCACCGACAAAATGGACGCTTGGTAGAATTGTTGCATTTCACCCAGGTGCAGATCAAATATCACGTGTCGCAACTGTGCGCACTGTCGCAGGAATTTTCCAAAGACCTCTGGTGAAGCTATGTCCTTTACCGATGGCCTTTGAGCCTGAAAACATTTAAAAATTATTTCAATGTAATTTTTAGGCGGGCAGAATGTCCAAAATTCGCTCGCCTTTGTACATATACTTTTGGGTATAAGAATTTTCTTTTATTTTGTATTTTTTCGCGTTTACTACGCCCGTATTTGTCTTAAAAGTTTTGACGAATGCGATAGAAACCTTTATATTATTTTACTTTATGGGCATGTTCAATTGCATTTTCGCGCACTATCCAGTTGAATGTGTACAATGGTGTGAAAGACGTCACGAACAACACGCTGCAAAAAAAGGGTTAATTGCATTTAATTGTTGTTTAAGTCTGTTTTTTTTTGTTATTTGGTAATTGTTAGGTATAAAACATTCAAGAAATTTTAAATTTATAATTTTTTTTTTTGAGGTTTAGTGTAAGAATACTATCTTAATTAACTCAGATTAATAAGGAAGCTAAACTTCGCCTCAGGCTCAATTTACTGTTTTGTGCTCTTAGTTTAATGCAGTAAACTTGGCACTTTAGGACTATTTATTTTGTTATCTGTATATTACATTGATGGGCTAATATATTTGGTATTTATCCAATTAAATCGTTTTTCTTAAATTTTCCCTAGATTTTCCAACAAAATCCCTTTATTCCTGCCGTACATCGAAAATCCCTACATTCGAAATAAATCCCTAGACCTGGCAACACTGCCCGGACCGCCGGTGTGTAGAGCAAATATTGCTACCACTACATACTACTACGACGACAAATTTAAGTCCACAAGTAGCTTTATTGTCTGTAGAAGAAGATTATATTGACCAGGGCTATTTGTTGACGTCACATCCGGGGCTGATTATTTTGATGGTTGCGTCACGACACAGCTGATTGTCTTTAAAATATTGAAGTTGGATTGACGGTTCATGAATATTTGATTTTTTTAAAAATAAAGCCTGTTCACGCACAAGCGTTTTCCATTAATTTTAAGTTTTTTATCTATTTTATTCCCTCCCGCGCATTTCCTTCTTACCCGCAACTGTCTAAATATATTTGGGCACATTGAACGCAATGCGCAGGATCAAGAGAGATTCCAACATGTCCGCTCTCTAAAAGGACATATTTTCCGTTCTTCCTTACTTTTCAACGAAGTGACAACATTTTCCGGGTTTTAAACTAAAGCTAATGACTATTTAGTGCTACCTTCAATCAACTTGGTAATGGTGATACTGTAAGCAGAGCCCTGCAGAAGAAAAAACAAGAAAATCGACTCGGTAAGTGCCCTAGCAATAAGCAGTTGTAGATTTCCTCAAACGAACCTATGGCATTCACCCTTCCTTTCCGATCAATGTTACGCAGGTAATTCCTTCCATACAGTCCACTCTTCCTACCCGCTGCGTGAACATTCTGGTACCTTCTTCGACGGATTTCATTCAGCGATTAGCGCATTTTCATTCAGAATTCCGTTCAAAATCGAAATCCAGAAACGTCGCCATTATCATTTGAGTTTTACATATTTTCCGCTTCGTTTTATGTGTCGCCTTAATCGCATCCTCATTTAAAAATAAAATTTTAATAAAAAATTGAAAAAAAAAGCGTAAACAAACACGATTTACACGGGTTATTGGCGCACCTTTACGCTCGAGTTTTAGATCGCACCGCACCACGTGCACAAAGTTGTCGACAATAGACCGAGAGATAGCACCATATTTCCATTTTGTACGGTGATGGCTAAAGTTTAATTAATTTTCACAGGTCACTAGTTATTTTCAGTAGTACTTAATTAAGCAAACTAAGTTTCCTTCGTAGTAAAAACTAGACTTTAGTGTTGCTTAACTAAGCAAATTAAATTTCTTTCGTAGTAAAAACTACATACTTTCGTAGTCAAAACTACATATTTCCGTAGTAAAAACTACATACTTTCGTAGTGAAAACTACATATTTTCGTACAAAAAACTACATATTTTCGTAGTCAAAAGTTACATTTTTTCGTAGTAAAAAACTGCATTTTTCGTACTTAAACTACAATCTTTCATAATAAAAATTAATTTCATTTCCCTAGTCAGACTTTATTTTCAAAATGTCTGAACTAAAACAACTTCAAAGAAACAGATCAGTTTATGCAGGACGCGTAACTGAAGTTTTTAAAATTGCGCTTATGTGTGCCAACCAACCGAGTGATGAAAACGTCGGCCTTTTCAGAGTTAAATATCAGGATCTTCAATCCAATTTTGATAAATTCTGTGAAATTCACAATGACGTCATTGGGTATATCACAGAAGATGCAGATTTCGAAACAGACGATAAAATACGCAAAGATCCGGAATCTTATTTTTACCAGTCTAAAATGTATTTTCTAACGATATGCAAACCTTTGGATGATAAAGAAGCGGTAGCACAAGCAGCGAGAATCGCAGCAGTTTCCATGCCTACTACTTCTGCATCACCAAGGGCGGAGTCACTTCCTACGTTAAATGTTCCACGATTTTCAGGCGATTTAAAAATTTTGGCCCACGTTTTTTGATATGTATAATCAAATTGTTCATTCACCTCCGACGCTTTCTAATGCCTCAAAATTAAAATATCTTCTATCGTACCTAGAAGGTGAACCCTTGAAACTTCTTAGTGGATTCAGAATAAGTGATGCTAATTACGTATTAGCTTATGACAAACTTGTAAAGCGTTATCAAAATAAACGCTGTTGGGCTACAAATGCTATAAATTCAATTATGTCGGTAGCTTGTAAAACTGATACCACTAAGGATTTAAGGAACCTTTTAAACACATTTTTTGAGTCTTTGGAAACGTTAAAGGCCTTAGATTTTCCTACAGATTCCTGGTGTTTTATACTTTTTCACCTACTTCTTGAGAAAACTCCAGCTGAAATTCGTACAAGTTTTGAAATTAAATATAGTTTTGAAGTTATCCCCACTTACAAACAACTTTATGATTTTCTCGATGAAAGATGTAATGCTCTTGAATCTGTTCAGTATCTCACTTCTTCCAAGACGACGAAGCCTCCGTCTTACAATACAAAGTTTTCAAATGCACAAAAAACTACATTTTCAAATAAAACTTCCGCTTTTCAGACACAAAATTCTTCCAAGATTCGTTGTTATCTTTGCAAGGAAGCTCATGGACTATCAAAATGTTCCAAATTTCTAGAAAAATCCTCTACAGATCGGAACAACTTTGTAAAAGAAAATAATCTTTGTTTAAATTGTTTGCATCACGGTCATGCCCTCCAAGCATGCGCATCTCGTTTCCGATGTGCCGTGAGTGGTTGTGGGGGAAAACATCATACTTCCTTACATGTTTTTAAAAGAACATCCGAAAGTGGATTTTCCGCATCCCCAAAAAGCGCGGTTGACTCCCGGCCTAGTGTCGAGATCGACAATATCGCTTCGAGTAACACTCAAGTGCATGTACTAGCTTCCAAGACTTGTGCCAATAATTCCACGGTTCTTTTAGCTACAGCAGCAGTGGATATTTTGGATGGGTATGGTATGTTTCAAACCATTCGCGTCATGATAGACCAAGGATCGCAATCATGTTTTATCAGTGAAAATTGTCTGCGTAGGTTAAATCTTACTCGACGTCCATATTCCACTACTATTTTTGGATTAAACCAAATGTCTTCCTTTTCTTCCAAAGGCTTAGCGCACTGCGTAATAAAGCCACAAAATCTTTCTGAACCTTCCTTTTCGTTTGACGCGTTAGTAGTTCCGAAGTTATGCTCAAACCTCCCTTCTTTTGACTTAGAAAAAACAGATTATCCTCATATTCAAGGTTTGAGGTTGGCTGACGAGAACTATTTTCGCTCGAGACCTATTGATTTATTGATCGGTGCCGAGTTATTTGGGCAAATACTTCAAGAAGACCGAGCTATTGGACGGGCCGGAGAACCCACAGAGTTAAATACAGGATTCTTTTAGGAAAAGTCGATAGTTCTGTTACTTCTATTGTTTCTAAGAATTTCAATGTGACGACAAGTCATTTTCTTTCTACTCCAGAAATTCCCCTGGAGGTTACAATGTCCAAATTCTGGGAAATTGAACAAATTCCTAATAAAATATTTTCATCCCCTGAAGATATACGGGCTGAGGAGGTATTTAAAAATACTACAGTTCGAGATTCTACTGGTCGTTTCATAGTTTCATTACCGTTCAGAAACGGTGAACCTGATTTAGGAGATACCTACTCTCAGGCTTTTCGGAGATTTTCCCTGTTAGAGAAAAGATTAATAAAAAATCCAGAGCTCTATTCAGGATATCGTAGTTTCATGCAGGAATATTTAGATAGTGGTCATATGTCCAAGTTGCCTTTCGATGCACCGAAACCACCTCTTTCTTGCTATTTACCACATCACTGCGTTCTTAAGCCTGACAGCGTAAGTACAAAATTTCGCGTAGTATGGGATGGCAGTGCTACTGGTGGTAAGGGCATTAGCTTAAACTCAACATTACTTCCTGGGGCTGAACTTCAAAAGGACATCAGTTCATTGTTACTAACTTTTCGCTTACATCCTGTAGTATTTATTACTGATATCGTGGGCATGTTTCGACAAGTTCTTGTTAACCCCGAACATAGACATTGTCAAAATGGACCTTAAATACCGTTTCTTTCGGACTTAGTTGTAGTCCTTTTCTAGCTATGAGAGTTCTCTATGAACTTGCGGACCTCGAAAAACAGCGCTTTCCTGAAGCTAGTAGGATTCTTACAACACAAACCTACATCGATGATATCCTGGGAACGAGTTCTTCGATTTCAGCAGCCCTTTCCCTTCAAAAGGAATTGATAGAATTACTTAAACTTGGAGGTTTTGAATTACGTAAATGGGCAAGCAATGCTCCAGAGCTGCTAAATACAGTTCCCATTACAGACAGACAAATGCCTTTATCATTTGATAAGGAGGAACCTCATTTTCTACAGGTCTTAGGGTTGCAGGTTGAGGGGGTGATGGATCTTTTGGAGCTCTGTCTCCGTAACTCTTACTTTCAAGTGAAAGATAAGTTTTACGCGCAAAATGATGGACTCCCAATGGGTTCATCTCTTTCGCCAGTGGTAGCAAACATCTACATGGAGTGGTTCGAAGACCATGCGATCAACACAGCAAGAGTCAAAAGTCAGCAAAAGTATGGCTACGATACATGGATGACACATTTATTATATGGCCGGAAAATGAAGACGAACTACAGAATTTTCTACACCATTTAAACGGTATTCGACCAACAATCAAGTGCACCATGGAAATTGAAAAAGATTCGGCCTTACCTTTTTTGGATGTTCTTGTCAAACGATCAGACAGAAACATTCAAACCACTGTACATAGGAAACCTACACACACGGGACAGTACCTAAATTTTAAGTCTAATCATTCTGTTGCTACAAAACAAGGAGTTATAAGAAGTTTGTATTTAAGAGCCATAAATATTTGTAGTAATAATGAAGAATTAACCACAGAAATTAAAAACATTAAAAAGGACTTACAACAGAATGGTTATTCCGAGAAATTATTAAACTCAACGATATTTAAAATTAAAAACAAACTAAATGTACCAAATTCTCAAAATAGTAATCCGTTAGGTGTTATTAACATTCCATATGTTCAAGGGATTTCAGAAAATATAAGACGAATAGCTAAACACTATAATATAAAAACAGTATTTTCTTCGGGAAATACGATAAGAAGTTTTGTAACTAAAACAAAACCAGACAATCCCTCAAATAATAGGGAATGTATTTACCAAATCCCGTGTGAGTGTGGTAAATCATATGTAGGTGAAACGAAACGCCCTCTTTAGGTTAGAGTAAATGAACATCTAAAAAGTACCCAATTAGGGGATATTGAAAAATCCGGTTTAGCAGATCATGCATGGTCAAATGATCACAGGATTCAGTGGTCAGAAGCTAAAGTTTTACATAAGGAGTCGCATTGGCGAAAACGAAAGTTTATTGAAGCTGCGTTTATAATGCAGAATAAAGAAGTTTTCAGTCAACCAAGCACGGACATACCAAACATATGGAAACCACTCCTTAAGGAGAACAGGCGTCTTAGGATTAAAAAAGGGGGCGGGCCGTCACACCTGACTGCACACCAAGTAGTATAAGTAGTAGCCTAAAGACTAGATTGTTTAGTTTACACTTGATAACGGTTAGAGATACTTACTAACCGAAGCGTCGTGTTTTAAAATAAATAAAGACAATGGAAGTCCGAAATTTTATTTCTACACAATCATTGTCTACGAGTTTCAATCAAGCCCTTTTCGCATGTGGCCTTGGATTTCTGTGGTCCTTTTTACATTCTAACGCACAGAGGAGTGAGAAATCCCAAAATTTTCAAATCCTATGTTTGTGTAATAGTATGCACTGCTACTACTGCTGTGCATCTAGAGCTTACTCTAGACCTTTCCACTGATTGTTTCATTGCAGCTTTTCGGCGCTTTATCGCCCGAAGAGGTACTGTCGTGTTTTGTCAAAGCGACAACGGTACTAACCTGGTCGGGGCGCACAACGAGCTTCTTAATCTTGCAAAACAAGCCTCTGAGAAGCTTTCAATAAAGTGGAAGTTTTCTCCACCCACGGGGCCGCACTTTAACGGTCTTGCCGAGGCGGGTGTTAAAAGTTTTAAGTCCCATTTCGTTGGAGTTGTAGGTGAACAACGCCTTTCCTATGATGAATTTTCGACATTAATATGTCAAATTGAGGCTGTTTTAAATAGCAGACCTTTATGTTCCCAATCGGCTGATCCTAATGATTTAACGCCTCTAACTCCGGCACATTTTCTAACATTAGGACCACTCGTTCCGATAATTCCAGAACCTGACCTTTCTTCCATACAACTAAATCGACTTTCGCGCTGGCAGTTGGTTTAACGGGTGATTGGTGATTTTTGGAAACGGTACTCTCTAGAGTATTTGAATACTCTCCAACAACGTACAAAATGGATCAATCCCGTTGAGGAAGTTAAATTAAACGATTTGGTTTTGATTAAAAGTGAGCTAACTTCACCGTTGAAGTGGCCGCTTGGTCGCATAACGCAACTTCACCCCGGTGATGACGGACATGTTCGCGTAGTCACTGTGAGGACGGCAAATGGTCATCTCCGTAGACCGATTGTCAAGTTGTGCCCAATTCCAAAATAATTAGTTATAGTTTATTATAATCCAAATTTATATTAGGATTTAGAATTTATATTTTTTTTCTTTCAAATTATCGGGTTTTTTTTCTTTTATTCGGTTAGTTAAAACACAAGTGTTTTGGCGGCCGGTTTATGTTCACGCACAAGCGTTTTCCATTAATTTTAAGTTTTTTACCTATTTTATTCCCTCCCGCGCATTTCCTTCTTACCCGCAACTGTCTAAATATATTTGGGCACATTGAACGCAATGCGCAGGATCAAGAGAGATTCCAACATGTCCGCTCTCTAAAAGGACATATTTTCCGTTCTTCCTTACTTTTCAACGAAGTGACAACATTTTCCGGGTTTTAAACTAAAGCTAATGACTATTTAGTGCTACCTTCAATCAACTTGGTAATGGTGATCCTGTAAGCAGGGCCCTGCAGAAGAAAAAACAAGAAAATCGACTCGGTAAGTGCCCTAGCAATAAGCAGTTGTAGATTTCCTTAAACGAACCTATGGCATAACTTTCACCCTTCCTTTCCGATCAATGTTACGCAGGTAATTCCTTCCATACAGTCCACTCTTCCTACCCGCTTGTTTTTACAATATTCTTGAAGAACAATTTTTAGCTCACACTACTACTATACTATAGTAGTGTGAGCTATGGTGATCCTAATTTATTCGAGAAAAAAAAAAGTTGCTCCGATTTCAAAATTTTTTATATATCTTTGCGTTTCAAATGATTTTGAAACTTTTTTGTTGCGTCTGTCTGTCTGTCTGTCTGTCTGTCTGTCTGTCTGTCTGTCTGTCTGTCTGTCTGTCTGTCTGTCTGTCTGTCTGTCTGTCTGTCTGTCTGTCTGTCTGTCTGTCTGTCTGTCTGTCTGTCTGTCTATCTCGGGTCGGGATGATGGTCCCATTTAAAAATGAACGAAATCCATCGATCACAAGCCAAAAAAAAGGGTGGGGGTAGATTTTAAAAAATAGAGTTTAAGTGAAAATATGTCGTGTGTGATATCAAAGGAAAGGTAATTGAGTCTGGAGTTGAATAAAATATATTTCAGATATTAGTTATATTAGCTCACACGAACACTATAACTATAGTACCTAGTGTGAGCTTAGGTACCCATATATTGGCAGAGTATTTTAAATGTATAGTAATCCTTAATTTTTCAGAGCCGCTTTATTAGCTCACACTAAAATTAAATTTACAACAAAAGCGAATGTGACAAACACAGATGACAAAGTCAAATACATGTCAAATATAACAGTTGGCATGCGGTACATGGCGGGTAATTTAAATTTAAAATAAGGAATGCTAAACTTTGAAGATTTTAACCTTTTAATCATCTTGCATCCTTACAAAAGTTTGGTGGAATATGGGAATGGTGTCTGAGAATATTTCACTGAAATTTCGCCGAAATCTGTAGTGCCATTTTAAAAATATCATAAAAAAACGTCTGACCTCCCATATGACCCAATGTAAAAATCAGCCCCGGAGAACAGCTGATTTTTTCAGGGTCGTGGCCTCTATTTTTGTGTTGGCCTTGTATTGACAAAGCCATGCTTAAACTATCTGGCTGAGAAATTATTAAAAACTTTTAATATCCACTCAAGGAATACCAGAAGTTCAAGTAACTCAACTTTTTGGATACCTAGACACAGATCTGCAGTGTTTCAAAAAAGCTTCTCCTACTGTGCAATCAAAACTTAAAATAATATACTTCCTTCTCTGAAAGGCCTATCTGTTATATCCTTTAAACGTGTAAGGGGATAGTTATAAAACCAAACAACATAGATTCTAACTTTTAACCTATCCTCTACAAAGAACATTCAGATATAAATATTTCTTTTTCACATATGACCTGATTTTTTCCATCTTTTACCTTAAATAGTACTTCACAGTGTTTAAGTCTGTTTTTTTTTGTTATTTGGTAATTGTTAGGTATAGGGAGGAATAAAACATTCAAGAAATTTTAAAATTATAATTTTTTTTTGAGGTTTAGTGTAAGAATACCATCTTAATTAACTCAGATTAATAAGGAAGCTAAACTTCGCCTCAGGCTCAATTTACTGTTTTGTGCTCTTAGTTTAATGCAGTAAACTAGGCACTTTAGGACTATTTATTTTGTTATCTGTATATTACATTGATGGGCTAATATATTTGGTATTTATCCAATTAAATCGTTTTTCTTAAATTTTCCCTAGATTTTCCTACAAAATCCCTTTATGCCTGCCGTACATCGAAAATCCCTACATTCGAAATAAATCCCTAGACCTGGCAACACTGCCCGGACCGCCGGTGTGTAGAGCAAATATTGCTACACTACATACTACTACGACGACAAATTTAAATTCACAAGTTGTCTCTAGATGAAGATTATATTGACCAGGGCTATCAAAACGGACGGGCCACGATCCTCCACTTTGTTGACGTCACATCCGGGGCTGATTTTTTTTTGTTGGTTGCGTCACGACACAGCTGATTGTCTTTAAAATATTGAAGTTGGAATGACGGTTCATGAATATTTGATTTTTTTAAAAATAAAGCCGGTTTTAAGATTGTACAATATACAATATTCTTGAAGAACAATTTTTTTAAATGTATAGTAATCCTTAATTTTTCAGAGCCGCTTCATTAGCTCACACTAAAATTAAATTTACAACAGAAGCGAATGTGACAAACACAGATGACAAAGTCAAATACATGTCAAATATAACAGTTGGCATGCGGTACATGGCGGGTAATTTAAATTCAAAATAAGGAATGCTAAATTTTGAAGATTTTAACCTTTTAATCATCTTGCATCCTTACAAAAGTTTGGTGGAATATGGGGATGGTGTCTGAGAATAGTTCACTGAAATTTCGCCGAAATCTGTATTGCCATTTTAAAAATATCATAAAAATACGTCTGACCTCCCATATGACCCAATGTAAAAATCAGCCCCCGGAGAACAGCTGATTTTTTCAGGGTCGTGGCCTCTATTTTTGTGTTGGCCTTGTATTGACAAAGTCATGCTTACCTAGCATAATATCTACTTATTAATTATAAGTATACCTATTCATTGCAATAAAGTTAAATAATAATTATTACCAGCAAGTAAATTGCATTCTGGTTTTATAATAGTCAAATCTACCGCGTGACCAGCCTTCTATCTAGAGGTAGGATTTTTGCATTGTCTATAAGGATTGCATGGCAGAAGAGAAATGCGTAAAACCAACGTTGCCGGTTTAGCAAAAAGACCAGTATAAGCCGCAACTCAATTCGCGATAGGTCAATTTAGTCGGCTTTCTGTAAGTGACAAACTGGACGATACACAACCAGAATAATACATTAAAATTCTGCTTGTTCCTAAAAATAAATAATTCACTTACTTTTACATTACATTATTTTCGTTTCACTTTCATAAAGTCAATTTTTTTGAAAGATAACTTATCAATCTACAATTACCTATTAATTAATTTTAGTTTTTTAATGCATTTTTAGTCCAACTATAAATGATGATGGACTACAGTGACGCAGCGTGGGTAAAGGAAGCGTTAGGGGTCGAGGCCCAAGGGAGTGGCAAAGGTGGTATGAAGTCTCAAAAGTAGATCCTGATTGACTACTTTTCCTAGACAAATATCAAAATCAAAAAGATTTTTAAACAAAAATCGACACAAGTAAAGTGATAGTTTTAAGTTAAAATTGGTTAAATAATACTTTTAACACTTCCTTTTTAACCAAAATCTAATGCCATCCAATGACTTCTGTATCATATTGGTTTAAAATCGTTTGAGCTTTTCTTGATTTATCGTGTTTATTCAAACAGCCAATTTATTTTATTCGCCGATTTCGGTGTTTTAGGATCTAAAACTTACATTTAATAAAATTAAAAAATTAAATTTTTACGTTTTTAATAGTTCACCTTCTGTATGGTGGACTAAGCATCAAGTCATGTAATAATTCTTGCCCTAAGCAAATGTTTCAGGTTGTCCGCCCCTTGACGACTGCGACCACTTGCGCCTGTAGTTATTTATCAAGGTTACATTTGGCAACGCTGAAACGCTTTCGACGGGAATCGGGCGTATTGCGGTTTCTTATTAATACATTCTATACTCTGTCTGTTTTTTATCCTCTTATGGAAATTAAGCCTTCTACATGTGGACTTGTTCACGCGGTATAAAACTGGACGTTTACACTTATTTATGATTTATTAAAGTTTGAATCCAAGAAAGAATCTGAGGGCACGGCAGTGCCTCGCCAAGTTCGCGCGCCGTAACCATCTTTTCTTGAAACATTTCAGCCGATATTTGACCTACCTAAAACTCTATCTCAAACTTTGCACAGTCGTAGATCTCCATGGAGTTAACAACCCCTTCAAGTTTCATGGAATTCCATAAAGTAGTAAAGTAGTTACGAAATTTCTAAAAACGTCGAAATTGCCACTCACTCACTCACTCATGTATAGATCATCAATATTCTACTGTACTTCCAGACATGCTACAAAGCTGAAATTTGGCAGACTGATAGAAATTATGACCAAACCCCTGGAAAATATCAAAAAACCCCAAAATTTGAATTTACTCCCCTCCCCTATACATTTAAAGTTATGTAAAAGTAGCATCGCCCACTTCCAGAAATGCTAGAGAGTTGAGCTTTGGCAGACTGATAGGAACTATGATAAAACTATAGGAAAAAACCAAACAACCCCAAAATTTTAATTTACTCTCCCTTCCCCTATACATTTAAAGATATGTAAAAGTAGCATTGCCCACTTCCAGAAATGCTAGAGAGTTGAGCTTTGGCACACTGATAAGAACTATGATAAAACTATAGAAAAAAATTAAAACACCCCAAAATTCTAATTTACTTCCCTCCCCTATAAATGTAAAGTTAAGTAAAAGTAACATTGCCTACTTCCAGACATGCCAGAGAGCTAAGCTTTGGAAGACCGATAGTAACTATGATAAAGTTATAGACACCCCAAAATTCTAATTTACTTCCTTCCCCTATAAATGTAAAATTATGTAAAAGTAACACTGCCCACTTCCACAAACGCTAGAGAGCTGAACTTTTTAAAACTGAAAGACAATATGATAAAACTATATGAAAAAATTTAAAAACACCAACATTTTAATTTACATCCCTCTCCTATAAATGTAACTTTATATAAAACTAACATTGCCCACTTCCAGAAACGCTAGAGAGCTGAGCATTGGAATGCTGATAGAAATTATGATAAAACCATGGGAAAAAATTTAAAAAGTCCAATATTTTCATTTACTCTCCTCCCCTATAAATGTAAAGTTATGTAAAAGTAACATTACCCACTTCCAGAAACGCTAGAGAGCTGTGCATTGGAAGACTGATAGGAACTATGATAAAACTATAGGACAAAATTTAAAAACACGACATTTTTAATTTCTTTCCCTCCCCTCTACATGTAAAGTTATGTAAAAGTAACATTGGGCACTTTCAGAAACGCTAAAGAGCTGAGCTTTGGAAGGCTGATAGGAACTACGATAAAACCATGGAAAAAAATTAAAAAACCTCAAAAATCTAAGTAAAGCATTGCAAAAGTTTTGAACATTCCGCATATTTTACTACTTTAAAAATTAAGTATTATCCAATTCCTTTAAAAAAGAAGTGAAATCATAACAAAAACATTTCATGTAAAAAAAAGTCAAGTACGCGAAAATGGCATTCCGTAAAAAGAATTGAGATAAAAGTAAAGCCAACTTCTCCAATACAAATTTCAAAATGAAATGTTCTTACTAGTTTGGAAATATTTTTCTAAACTTGGCTATTACGACTGTAAATAACTCTTAGGCGCAGTGCTAAATTGAACATAAAGAAGTTTGGCTGTAATAGCAAAGTTTAAAAAACATTTCCAAACTAGTAAGAACCTTTCATTTTGACATTTGTATTGGAGAACTTGGCTTTACTTTTATCTCAATTCTCTTTACGGAAGGCCATTTTCGCGTACTTGGCTTTTTTTTTACATAAAATGTTTTTGTTATGATATTTTATTTCTATTTATTTACCGAGAAAAAAATTCTTCCAAGGTATAAAAGCCTTTTGTGGCTAATGATTCTTGTGTCATCTTTGATAATTTCTTATAGCAATCAATTTGCCTAAATTCTAACGATAAATGATTAATTTTTTTTTCATTGTAATAAAAGAGTTTTTAAAAAAGGTAGAATGCAGAATTGGAAGTAGTAATAATAAGGCACGACGACTAGAGTAGGTACTATATCTTCCTAATTCACCTCAATATTTTTTAAACACCAAACAAATAGTTTTTAAAATAAAGATACAACACAAGGTTAATATTTTATGTTCTTAAAAAAAGGTCAACGGGAACTATGTCTTTTTACTCTACAAAGATTTCTGATTGCTCTCTTTTATAAAGAAAGTACTGATTTAAGTTGATTTGAACAGCACCCCCAAAAGCATAACTGTAACAAAATCCAAGTTCTGTGCTACTACTCTTAGAGCAAAACAGCCTGAAGCAATTTTACCATTTAACTTTTTAATGTGTTTATATTATCAAGTATGATACCTAAAAACTTATTAATTCCTTGGTTTGTAAGATTTTAATTTTATAATTGAATACTATTCAGATCACATCCAAAATTTAGAGAATATTCAATATTTCGCAGCTCGGTTAAAGTTCTCCCAGTAGCCAAAGCTTTTTATGGTCTGGGTGAGTTTTATGATACGACATTTTAAACTATTTTTAAAGCATGTATAATATTATCTTGTTTATCTTGTTTTTTAACTGGAAGCATGTTCAAGAATTTTGCCCAACTTTGTATTTTTTTTCAAATGTCGGAAAGGTTAGTTCAGATAAAATTTACTTTATATTTTTTTTTGTTCACTTTAATATAGTTTGTGCCTGACTTGCTGTCATGTTAGTTTATAAAACTATTTCAAATTAAACATTTAAGTGTGATTAAATATTTTACAAGACTAATTCGTTAGGTATCAATATATGCGTAAAAAATATACAATTTTGTGCATGAAAAAAGGAAAAAAATCAATTAATACAAAAAAAATGACTTGCCTAATCGTTTTATAGGATGTATATTGTTAACTAAAACTTTAACAGGGATTTAAATAATTAAAAGCCCTCAATATTGCCAAAAAAATATAATAAAATCTATGCATTATTAAAATTTTTAAAAATAATAGAAACTGTATTTCGTGATAATATTTTTGTTGTAATTATCTAATTCTGATTTAGCGGTTGGCCTAAGTTTTTGATTTGGAGTTAAAATAATTAAGTGTAGCTTTGTCAATAGAAATTAACATTTTTTGGACAATAAAGCTTATAAAATGAAATGAAAAATATTTGTCTAAGGTTGTTTTGAACTTTAACTGTGAGTCTTTCAGCATTAACATCATGCCACAAGAATGTGTTGTCATCCACAAAACTGATGATTTTACCATTGATAGAAAGATGTAATATATCATTCACAAATATAAAAAATAATAGAGTTCCAAGTATGGATCCTTGCGGAACTTCAACATTTAATTGTTGTGTGGTGGTGGTTTCATTACTTTTGATGACAGACTGTGAACGCTCAGATAAATATGACTTAAACCACTTTAACGCTACACCACTGATTCCATAATTCTCAAGCTTCCCCAATAGTATTCTGTGATCCATGCAATCAAAGGTGTTTGATATATCATTATCATTAAGTTTGAGGTAAAGCTGTTTAAGTTCAAACCAAACCGTGTACTACTAAGAATACTATTCTCTATTAAAAAATTTGTCAGCCTAATATGTACTAATTTAATAAAATCACAGAATTGTAAGAATGTCACTTTCTTTTGAATTATGTTTGCTATTTTTTCTAAGAATTATTATTATTATATCACCTGTATGTATGTAATCAAATCTTGCAACTCATTTTTGAAGACCTTCCAAACATTCGATTGACTTCAAATTTTGCATAGCGTCTTACTTCCGATGACAATACAATAATATGGTTTCATCGGGTACCTACCTCCCCCCTAACGTGGGTAGTGGAGAGGGGTAAAACTTTAGTTTGTCCGATTTCAACCCAAATTGGTATCTGGGGGTTTTTGAGGATGAGAATTACGAATTTTTGATCAAATTACAAAAATTCAATATGGCGGATTCAAAATGGACGATTTAATGTCAAGTTTCTCTGATTACTTTAAATGACTTCCACGTATCCGATTGACTTGAAATTTCGCATACCGTTATAGTTCCGATGACAATCCAATAATGTGGTATCACTGACTGCCTACCTCCCCCCTAACGTGGAGGGCGGAGAGGGGGTAAAATTTTAGTTTGTCGGATTTCCACCAAAATTGGTATCTGGGGGTTTTTGAGGATGAGGATTACGAATTTTTGATCAGATTACAAAAATTCAAAATGGACGATTTAATGACGAGTTTTTCTGATTACTTCCAACTGACTTCCACGTAGGTATCTGATTGATTTCAAAATTCACATGCTCTCCCACTAAAGAGGGGGGGGTAGAAGAAAGTAAGGCTTTATTTTGATCGATCTCGACCAAAATTTATTAATGCATCTACTGTTCATAAAATGCAGGGTAGTACTGTTGACTATGCTGTGATTTACTTGAAACCTAAGCTTTTTGCTCCTGGTCCAGCTTATGTCGCCTTGAGCCGTAGCAAATCATTGGACGGCCTTCTCTGCAATATCGATGCGCTAGCTGAAATGCATAGACTTAGACAAATCTAAAAACTAAAAAATAAATTTAGAAAAAAAAACTTTTTGAAAACAAGCTTTTGTAAAATGGACTAAAAAGCATAAAATAATTTTTTGAGTGTTCTGATATCATAATAATAAAAGCGATGGGCGTATTTAATATTAGGTAAATGCCTTTCCATGCGCATTTGGTGGATCGTCCACAACCGATGATGGGCCGACTCTTCTTTTTCAATGTGACAAAATAAATCGACACACTGCCGGTCGCGGATGATCTGCGTAATATACGGATGATCTGCGTAATATAAAGCAGGCGTAATAATGTCCATCCATATCAGAAAAATGTAAAGGTAGCTTGAGTAGGGCTGGGTTGGGTTAAATTGTCTACCCTTACATTTCTCTGCTATAATATAATGAATTTGGATTTTCACTAAACTTCGAGTTAACAAGGCTAAAACAAAAACGGGTAAATTTCCTGTAATACGCCCATCGCTTTTATTATTATAATTTCAGAACACTCAAAAAATTATTTTAAGCTTTTTAGTCCATTTTACAAAAGCTTGTTTTCAAAAGGTTTTTTTTTCTAAATTTATTTTTATTCAACTTTTTTTATTTTTGCCCTTAGAGACAAAAGTATTTTCTTCTCTAGAGAGGAAGATATTTTCGCCAATGTTCCTCTTTAGATAAGAAAATATTTTCGTTTGCAGTGACGAAAATAAATTCAAATTCAAGTTCAAATATGATTAATTATCAAAAAAAAAATACAGTGATTTTTATAGACAAAGCTCAAAACATTTCACAATTTAGTAGGGACTGACCAAAAAAAATACATACAACAAATAATTTGGTTAACCCTCCAGTGGTGACGTAAAAAAGAACCATGTAACTCTTAAGTCAAGGAGCCTTAAGAGCGCTTGATTCCTATACAGTCTCATCAAGAACCGTGAGGAGCTGTAAGGATTCGCTGAATGCGCTTGGTAGCGCTAACAATGTATCATTAGTATGGATACCAGGGCATTCTGGGCACGAGGGAAATGAGGCCGCAGACCTAGCAGCGAGGGAAACGGCATCTGCCGAATTTTTCGGCCCCGAGCCAGCTCTAGGGATATCATACAATGCTGCTAAATCAACCATATTAAAATGGATGGAGAATAGCTTCCAACAATAGTGGATAAATATACCAGAACTGGCTCACTCTAAAGTGTTCATTAAAGGACCTTGTAGAGACAGAGCCAGGAACATTATTGGACTTACCAGACAGGAGATACGTATAGTGAATGGTCTTTTTACGGGTCACTGTCGACTGAGAGTACCCATGCACAGAATGGGACTAACAGAAGAGACCGAATGTAGACTCTGTATGGAGGATGACGAAACAGTCAGACATGTACTGTGCGAATGTCCGGCTATTGCACGTTTACCTCAGAATACTTTCGGTAAACCTCAGATCGACTCAGAAGATCTGAACAGTGTCTCACCCAAACTGATAGCTGGCCTTTTTGGAGGATTAGGCATACAGTGGTGAGAAACCACTCAAAAGTGAGCCACAATAGACCCACTGGTGGTCGCAGTGGAAGGGCTGCAAGGCCCACTCACATATGAATCATCATCAACTCTTAAGTGACCACAACAGATTTTTTATTTTTTTAAGTGCAAATAGTAGGGGAGACCGTGAATAATTTTTGAAACTTGTTTTTTTAGTCTGTGTATATAAATAAGTATGCTCTGTTGATGATAATAATCAACAATTTTTCATTCTATTGATGATTTTCCGATGGGTTCAAAAGGTCAGTAAATGACTCATATGACTTATATTCTTAGTTCTAAATCTTTTACACTAAGAAGAAGAGATCATGACCATTATAAGAAAAGTTTTCTGGCTTCGACTCTGGCTCAACTTAAGTGGTGGAAAATGTCCCTGCCTGAAAATGTTTGCCCTTATTTTCTTAGTCTTTAAACTGAACTTATAAACTGATGTTATAATACACTATAAGTAAAAATAACGCGGTTGATTTACGTAGTTGGAAACTGCACTTAGCGGCGCCTTGATAATTGGAAAATCAGGATCTTATTTTTTTAGTTTTGAAATTTTTCACATGGTAGATTATACTATAATGTCATGGAGAAAATTATTTAAGAGGGCGTCCTAAACTAGAATGGGAACAGCCAATTCAAAGATCAATGAGTCAAAAAAATCTGACAGAAGATGATTGTCAGGATCGAAGGAGGTGGAGAATAGGCGTCGGACAACGTAGAAAAACGTTCTAAACCGACTAAATAAAAAAAAGAAAATTATTCTGGCTATTATTTACAATTAAGAAAGCCGCGTCACAAAAGCTCCAAGATACTACTATGTCGGTTTAGAACCTTTTTACTACGTTGTCCAACGCCTATTCTCCACATCCTTCGATCCTGACAATCTTCTGCTCTTAGGTTTTTTTTGACTCTTTGATCTTTGGATTGACTGTTGCCATTCCAGTTTAGAACGCCCTCTTTTTGTCTGCGCCCTATTGGTTGCCATTCTAGGACCTGCTTTGGTAATATTTCGTCGTTCAACCGTTGTACATGGCCGTACCATATCAGTTGTCTTTTAGTGATGTCATCCGTTATGCTTCCCTCGATTCCCATTCTTTTTTTATGCTCTCATTTCCTATGTGATCTGTGCTAGATATTCTCATTGATCTTCTTATTGCATCCATTTCGACACTTTCCATTTTTGTTTTGTATTTTTTTGTTACGCGACAAGTCTATTCCACACAACAGCGTGCTTTTCACCATTGTTTCATATATGTTAAATTTTACATTCTTTTTTATCTCTCTGCTCCATATAATACTGTTAAGACATCCAATAGTCTGATAAGCTAAAAAAATGTTGTACTAGATTTTAAGCTTTAGAAGAATAAATGCTTTTGAATTGAATTTGAATTACCTTTTTTGCTTTTACTATTCTTTTTTCCAGTTATTTACACTCTGTTCCTGTCTTATCAAATGTATAAATACACATTGCATGGAGATATTGTTTGATGCACTAAGATCCAATCTATAAAATAAATAAATAGTGTTTTGCTCTTTAACGGTTGGATTGGGGATTGGATAAAACAAGGAATTTATTCTTTATCTATCAATGACGCACCAGGTTCAGAGACATGATAATGTCCTAAAATTTTTATTACACTTCTAACATTTTAATTTCTCAAAAGCATAAGTTTGCTCAAAGTATAAGCAAATGGTTGCCAATGAATATCCCAGTAAATGTAACTGTGGTTTTTGAAAAAAAATTGTTCTATCATATATTATACTGAACCATAATATAATATTTTTGTTGCCTTGTTTGTTTCTTTGTTAAATTATATTTTTTTGATGAGACATCAAAAACGCCAAAAAATCCAATATCTAAAAACAACTTTTTCTTAAAAAAATTAAAAACTTTTGTTTTATCCACAAGGGATTGAATTTCCTTGATATTCAGAAAATGACCCAAATCCATGCTGTTGTTTTATTTACCATAAATACGACAAATTAAAAATTTGCGTGGCAGTTATCCCTAGTTTAGGGATCGACAGGTTGTTTATATAAATACTTAGAAGGGACGCACTGCTGGTCAAGCGAACTCAGAGTGGTGCTCTCGCATATATGTTTATCCTCGTTTTTTTTTAAGTCTTATTTTTTAGGAAGTTCATAAAGACCATTTAGATAGACTAGAACTTTATCCCAAAGATATTTTCAATCTACACAAATATGCTTTTATGGACAGGCAGGATCGAGGAAATAGAGTGGCCTCTCTTTTAAAAGGCGTGCCCAAGAGAAGTTGGTCTGCGGGTAATTATTAGGGTAACTGAGCTATTTATCAAAAACTAACTGCTTTGGTAGCGATTATAATATTACCTATAAAAACTTTTTTGATTGAATTATTTTATCAAAAAAGGCATAACTAGCAAATTTTGTGATGGTGCCTGTGTAACAGGATAACTCACTTGCGTAACACGTAGATAAAGCCATTAGTTTTTGGTGAATGGGGGGTCACAAGCGGAGAAGTTTTCAAAGGACTTCGCACCAGATACATAGGATTCTAAGATCTATTAGATATCGTTTATTTAATTATGCTGTGATGAACCAAAATTATGAGGGTTTCAAAGTTTTAATAGGCAGCAAACAAACCTTATTTATCCGAAAAAGAAAGATCATAAATTGTTTTAAAAGCAAGCAATAAAAAATCAAATCTCTAAAAAAATTAAATAAAAAAATACTGTTTATAAACGAAGTAAAATGTCGAACCTATTTAAAAGAAAAATAAAACTAACCTTTGACCAGTAGTAATCACCTTACGTGTTATAAGGTATATCAATAAGGAACAAGTCACTATTTATCTGGCACACACTTTAGACGACCGACGATCCTATCCAAACACGAGCAAGTGTAATACTAAAAATATAAAATCATTTAATAAACCAAATGGGTGTTCAAACGTAGCAAAGCACCTGTGAACTAAATAGATCAAAGATGTTTTTAAAAAACAAAATAATAATTCCTTTTAAATTAGTAAAGTAGGTTACCAAAAATACTTAGTCAGCACCGGAAATAAAATTATTTATTGCCATTTCGCCGAAAAATTAAATAATTAATAATTTTTAATTGTTGACTCATTTTCTTTGAGCCCAAACACAAAACAGGTGGCTGATTTATTGTTTTTATCGGAATTAAAAATATTAAAAAATAACAAATTAATTGAGCACACTTCTGGATAAATAGGTCAAACCTGTCACCAGATTAATATTTTTTATAATCTTACTCAAATTTGCCTAAATAGTTTTGAACATGTGCCTTAAAAAATAGCAGATGTTTGGGTATAAAAGTCGCGATTATTAAAAATCAGTCTTAAAAACGCAGTGAAACTATTAACATGAAGAAAAAACAGAAAAGTATTAAAAACGCAGTGAAAGTATTAACATATGAAAGATAAGTATCAAAACCGCAGTTAAAGTGTTAAATTTTAAAAAAAATTCTAGTAGTGAAGTAATTTAGAAAAAGTTAAAAATCAGTATTTTACGTAACAAGATGCAGGTTGTAGAACTGCATAAAAACTTTTAGTAGTGAATATATAAATCATAAAAGAAACGAGACATTTTTGAAGCAAGAAAATTGGTGTTAAAAAGTAAAATGGATATAAGAAACAGTAACTCTTATGATGGCTTCTGGACATTATTTGGTGAGGTAATTTTTTATAGGAACTTGTAAAACCTAGACTCTAATATCAGTGTTTTTGGTGTTTAAAAGAAAATAATATGCCTTTTAAACTTAAATCGAACAGTTATGTGCTAGACCCAAAAAGACTATATTGTGGTTAGACTTAGAAAAAATTGTGTTTAAATGTTTAAAATTGTTAATCGATGTTATTATTGAAAATATTCTATTGACATTGCTTTGTTTTTGTGAATTTTCTACTAGAGTTTGAAGATGAAAATATAGGTATTTGTAACAGAATTTTAAGTGCCTTTTAATATCATTTCTCGTCTAAGCTGAGCACTCTAGGACGCCTACCTCAAAATAAATTTAATGTAACCGTAAATAGACTAAAGATGAATTTATCGGCTCGACTTAACCAGCCTAAATGCGGGCTTAAAATGCTATTTTTTTTATACTGGAACTTTTCATCCATTTAGGATCAATCGCTTAGTTTCGCAAAGTTTTAGAAAAGTTCAAGCATTTTAAACAATCCCAAACCACCAAGCACCCAGCCACGATTTGAACCCAGACTGCCTGGGTGGGAAGCAAATATTGCTAACATTACGCTAGGGACAACGACTTGTATTTGTGCAAAAGTAACATGTTCGAATTTTCAAAAATCCTTTTGAATCTAACCGTTTCCATGTGAAGACATCTAATTTTCGTTTCCGTCGCTCTGTGTCTGTTCCGTTTTTGTTGCTTTAATAACTCAAAAAATCTTGGACCAATTTTTACGAAAATTGGTACGAAGATTTATCTGGTGACGATAACGAGCTCTAAAATTTCTTGGGAAAAATGGTATTTCCTCTGATTTTTCTCACTTTGATAACTTAAAATTTTAAACCGGTTTTCGCAAAACTTAACAGGAAAATTATACTCTTGCCTGCGAAGAGCCCTATAGTTTTTCATACAATTTGAACTATTTCCAAAAACCTTTTTATAAACGTAAATTTTAGTGCCCGTGAATTTAAAAATCAAACAAGTATTCGTGGCTAATCGGGTAAAAAAAAGTTTTTGTTTCTCTCATATTTTTCCGTGGGTAGCTCGAAAGTTTAACCTCGCGGGGGTCCAAGATCTGATGGACAACTAATAAGTGTTTACTGACTGTTAACTGTTTCGTCCTCCTTTCGAACTCAGAACACTGCTTGGTCAATGTGACACCCTTGCCAAGTTAATCAGACCGTTTTGTCTCTCATCCTACGTCTATAGTGAGAAAACCCTAGCCAGAAGCTACCGAGATATGAGAGAAGCTAGAACAAGAGTAGGCGAGTATAAACTGCTATATATATATATATATATATATATATATATAGATATATATATATATATATATATATATATATATATATATATATATATATATATAGATATATATATATATATATATATATATATATATATATATATATATATATATATATATATATATATATATATATATATATATATGTATATATATATATATTGATCGTTGAAAAGATCGATTGTAAAGAAAAATAAACCATTCCTGACCAACGACAGCACTTTTGTCTTTCAGGCCAGAGCAACGCTGATTAGCGTTTTTACCCACCTCCAGACATGACCGCCTATCAGCGGATTTTTTAAGCCAAATAATACAACTGTTAGTATTTCGAGTTACCCACGAAAAATGTGAAAAACAAAAACTTCTTTTTGCCCGATTATCCACGAAAACTTGTTTGAACCTTATTTATGTTTTTTCTTTGACATGGCATTAATTGTATTTTTGTTAAAGCCTGTCTTTTTGCGTTCATTTGAAGTTCTCGAAAAATCTGGTTGTTGAAAAGTCTCGAAATGTTCTTGAAAAGTGAAAAAGTCTGAAAATGTTCTGGAAAAGTTTTCGAAATGTTCCGGAAAAGTGTGAAAATGTTCTAGAAAAGTTTGGAAATGTTCTGGAAGAGTCTGGAAATATTCAGGAATAGTTCTGGGAATGTCTGAACATGTTCAGGAAAAGTTTATAAATGTTTAGGAGTGGTGTGGAAATATTCAGGAAGTCTAAATCAATTATTTAAAGTCTAAAAAAACAAAAGTTTGTTCTTTGAAAGTTATGAGACTTCAAAGCTAAGGCTCCCTTTAATTTAAGGGACTGTTAGCTTCAAGAGATTTTTAATGTTATAGTCGGTGAACGTGAGGCTTAGACCGTCTAGAATTGGGATAATAAAGTGGACATGGGACTGTTAGCTTCAAGAGATTTTTAATTTTATAGTCGGTGAACGTCAGGCTTAGACCGTCTAGAATTGGGATAATAAAGTGGACATGATATGTCATGACGAGGGAAGCGGGAATCTGTTTTTTAAACAAGCATTTTTTCGAATCGGCTTTAAAGTATTACTTATATTAAAACATACTTGTTTGAAAAGGGAGAGTAGTAGATTAGAATATAAACGATATCTGATAGATGCTGATAGACGTCTGATATATATAGTGTCAAGTCTTCTAGCCTAATAATGTTAACAAATGAGAAATCGTATATCTCTGAAAAATTACAGTAGCTTGATTAACGTAGTTTTTATATTTATTTTCCTTATAAAATTTTGCATAATTTACACACTCACATGTATCTCTATATCACTTTCTCACAGAGAGGGATGAAAATGTAAATTTTTTTATTAATTACTCTTAAATGGTAACTAAACTTCTTATTTGTTATATGGTTTAAGAAAATCCTAAAAACTGCAAATCTTAAAATATTACCAGGTATTTGGATAAATGTACTAGCAGATTTCATCAGACTCTACTGATTTTTAAAAAATAAGTATTCTGAGTAAAAGGCTAATAAAGGAAAAATTAGTTAAAAGCCCAAGATGGCGGCGCCGTTTTGACAATGTTTCTGAAGGAAATGGGGTCGGGACTTTTAGTATGTTTTATAGGACTCCATTGGCCATTGTTGGCCGCCAACTTGAATATTTCATATTTACCGAGGAAAATTTAGTTAGAAAACAAAACTCTAAAAACAGTTACACCAGAACTTTCCAGTTTGGCCCCTTTTTAGATACCATTTTAGTGGGCTAAAATGACAATGTTTCATTTTGTATTTTGTTTAGGACGTTATACACAGTAAAACGAAAACAAAATCTGGCCGAACGTATTTTTGAGCTTTCGGATAATCCCTTAATCAATTTTTTTTGTTAATGCCTATTATTGCAAACTTATCTCCAGCTTAGATCTATCAAGATTATCTAGCAACAATTCTATTATATATTTTTGAAACTTTTAGTTTTTTTGTTCATATATTAGTAGCAACGCCTTTGTGTTTGGTTCTAGAAAAAGTATCTAATTCTAGAAAAAGTATCCGCCCAAGAGAAGTGTTCGTCCAAAAGAGGTGTCCGCTAGAAGAGGTGTATAAAGGATAGAGAAACATGTTCAGCCAGGCCGTGAAGATTTTGGAAACCTATTTTCTTAGTCAGCAAACATCGTTACGTGTTAATTGATCGATTCTAAGCAAAATTGGTTGTATAAATAGGTTGGGATTTTCCGATGGGTTTAGGCGCAAAATGAAGAAGAAGATATGAATACGAGGAACTCATTTTCTTAGTAATAAAACTAGTTGTAGTAGTAAAGGGTATACTTAATTTATTTATTTATTTATTTATTGAACAAAGATATAAACAGTAAGTACCAGTTACAGATATCTGCTTAAATAATACAGAAAGAGTACAAAAAAATCATAAAAATATGCACACACACTCACTTAATTTAAGATTAAAACGCCTACAGCAAAAAATACAAAGCACAAATACAAAGAAAAGGAACCATTTAGCTAAAATCTTTAAAAAATTTTAATTTTAACCAATTTTAATACTTGATAATTAAAATTCATTTAACCTAACTTTCACTTTTAAATTTTTAATAAAATTTTGTCCGCCATACTTTAAAACATATCAAGATTTATGGTTTTTACTTATTAGATAGAACAGTAATTTTGGACAACCCAAGTGTACTAAACTAGTAGACGAACCACTGACAGAGGTCACTATCGCGGATAAAAAAATAATAATAAAGATTATTCATAAATTTTAAAATTTACAATAAAATAAAATTAATAGTCACAAATAAAAACAAAAATATACTTAAACACAATTACATTGAGTTCAAAATCACATAAAATTTAAAGTAAAATAACACAAAGTTAACCAACACGTAATTTTTCGTCAATAATTTTTTTGAGTTTTATAAGGTTGATTGTGTCAATATCAATATCTGAGGCATAGGTATTAAAAATTGAACACATTTTGTATATTGGAGAATTTTTGTATAGATTAGTTCTCGGAAAAGCTAGATAAAAATTGCACAAATTACGTGAGTTTACTCGATTTATGGCAAACGGTAGCTGACCCAAAATATCGGGACCATCCATTTCGCCCTTTATTAATTTAAACATCGTGCAAAGAATTACTTTGTGTCGTCTTTTTTCCAATGACAGTCGTCCAAGCACACCCAACAGGTACTCATTGTCACACCCTCTCTGTGGATAAGTACCATATTTCCGAAAATAAAGGCATTTCAAAAATTTTCTTTGGACTCTCTCAATTCCCGCAATCCATACGTCATATAACGGAGACCAAATAATTGAACCATATTCCAGTATGGGCAAAACCAAGCAGTCAAATAGATGCAGGCTTATGTCTATATCAAAGTTGAGCACTCTTAACTTTACTTACAATGTGTTCTGTAAACGTGAGACTTACATCAAAAGTTACTCCTAGATCTTTCTGAATATCAACTCTTTTGACTTTAACTTTAGAGTTATTATAAGTATAGTCGTACTGAAATGGATGTTTGTTAAGAGTATAAGACATACATGTACATTTGTCCACATTCAGACTAAAACTATTTGTTGTACACCAATCTGCAATAATGCAGAAGTCATTTTGAAGAGTCTCACAGTCTGAAATGGAATCAATAATGCGAAGCCCCTCGCCATCTTTCAAGTTAGTGATAATGCTATTTATTGCAGTTAAAAACAGGAGTGGTCCAAGATTAGAACCTTGGAGAATTCCGGAAGTGCTTTTATACAGAACCGATTTACATCCCTTGATTTCAATGTATTGGTACCTACAACTAAGATAAGATTGTATTCAATGAATCAGGTGTGAAGAAACATTCATATCAATTAAAGCTTTCAAAATTACACAGTGCCTTACCATATCAAAGGCTTTCTCTATGTCTGTATAGATTACGTCAACTTGCGATTTATTATTAATTGCTTCATGTACATATTGGCAAAATGTGGTCAGATTTGTAAAAGTCGACCTTTTTGGAAGGAAACCATGTTGACGTAAAGTTATTTTACCAGAGATTTCACGAAACAATCGTTCAAATATAATTCGTTCAAAAACCTTAGAAATAGAGCACACTATACTTATGGGGCGGTAATTCTTAATGTCTTGCCTCACACCAGACTTGTATACGGGAATTACTTTGCTTGTCTTTTGCTTGTCCATTTAGTTGGGTACTTTGATGTTTTTAAAATAAGATTGAACAAAAACTTTAGTGGGAACTGTAAGTATTCACGACACCCTTTTAGAATATAGGCAGGTACTCCATCAGGACCTATAGCCTTGTTACCCTTTATATCAGCAGAATTTTTTAGAATATCCCAATTTTGATTTTTAAACAGTTGATACATCAATAGGAAATTAGCTTTTTTAAAATTATATTTAGTATTAGAATTTATTTTACATGACTGAATTGAAGACTTTGTTGTAAGAGAGATTGCAAGACAAGGATGTTGATTGTCTATTGGCAAGAGGGCATCCTCCAACTCGGAGACCTCAATGTTATCAAAAGATTGATCAAGATGATATCACAAGATCAAGAATTATACCATTAGTGTTTTTTATTTTATTTGATTGGGCCAAATTATTAAATGCTAAGAATGACCGTAAAATATTTAAATTATTACAAGAAGACAAAGAATTCACATATGTAGGAACATTAAAGTCGCCCAAAATAATAAGTTCCGAATTAGTTTGGTCAATTAGTTGAGACTCTATTCTTTCAAATAATTGCTCATAGACAATGCCTGGACTATTTGGGACAATATAAACTAAAACAACATACAAAAAAAGTTACTTTTAAGATTAATTCTAATACATATAGCTTCTTGATTTTCATCAAAAATACTAGATTCTGAGATATTGAAATTGTCCCTAACTGCAAGCAACACTCCACCTCCTTGATTTTTACCAGTAACCACTCTATTTCTATCCTTACGAATACAAATTCTATTAGAAGAACAAAATTCTGAAGTAGATACGGAGTCGTTAAGCCACGTTTCAGATAAAGCTATAATATCAAGATCACTATTTAGAAAACTAAATCTAAGGTTGTCCAACTTGGTTTTGACTCCTCTATAGTTCTGATAAACAATTGAAACATTATTGTTATTTAAGTGGTTGCTAATTGACTCTCTGTCAAAGGAAAATTTTCGTCATGATCTATTCTTATTGAGAAAGTATTAGAGTCAAAGCTTTTTTCGTTATCGGTCATTGATCAAATTCTGAGAATTGGGGGTCTTTGAGTTATTATTTTTTAAGATACCTGTATAGGGTGAGTTCGGAAGACTATCATTAATGTCAATATTATTTAAATCGTGTACCTCATTGAGTTCCATTGAAGTGCCATTAATAAAAAACTTTTTGATCACATCGCCAATATTCTTTGCCATTTTAGTAAGCCCCATTTTATTAAGGTAAATCGAATTTCTAACAAAACATTTTGCTGTGAAAGTTGTTTTCAAGTACATATCATACAATTCACCATTAACTAAGGAATAATTTTTTGTATAAAAACGACTGTTTACAGGACTTGTGCAAATAATTAAATTAGTAGATAAACATTTATCAGAAAGAATTGAAATAAATTTTTTTGTAAATTTTCTTATTTCGGGCCCTACAAAAACAATTACAAAATCTTTCTTAGTAAAATCTTTTATGTAAGAATTAATGCTATTTTCTATAAAGTCACTTTTGACTTTATAGAAAATAGCACCTTTGTGCGTTGGGTTCACATACCGTTTGAAGCTTGTAATCGTCTTTTCGTTGAATATATTCATCAGCATCCGTCAGTAGAAGAACTTGTTTATAATTTGAAGTAAGTACACTTGGATTCTGCTTTTTTCTATCTACTGGATCCCTTATGCTTTTTTTAATGTAGTGATCTTTTTTATTGTTGGCCTGTACAACACATTGTTTATTATATACATTTCCTGACTCTTCTGCATAAATTTTATTATCAAGTTAGCTAAAAAAATATTCTAGCTAATCTCTAAATATAGCAAGCGTTTCTGACAAGTATAAAACGATATGGTGGATACGGGTAGATATGGTAGGTACCGATAGACCTTATAAGATGTGTATCAGGGGAAATTAATCGACCTCTGCCTTCCGTTGATTTCAGGTACTCTCTGACCCGGAGGGTTAGCACCTGTCTGGGGTCCCTTTCCCATGGATATATTGAAGCATTCTAAGAAGACATTTCCAATGCTATGGAAGAACACAAAACCCATCTTACTATAGTAGTGGGAGATTTCAATTCCAAATTAGTTAAGAAAATGAACACATAAGAAACTATAATAGGGGATTTTGGATACGGCGAAAACAATTACAGGGGCACAACCTTAATGAATCAGAGGAAAACACCTTTAAGCAATGAATTCGTTCTATAGAAAGAAACCATAACGAATGTGGACATGGCTCACCCCTAATGGAAGAACGAAAAAAGAAATTGAATACATACTGACTACTGAAAAAAAAATCGTTAGAGATGTAATTGTCCTAAACAGCTTTACAACAGGCAGTGATCACAGGATGGTCAGAACAAAGATCTGCATTGACAGCAATTTCGAATTGAAAGGAAAAATTAATAACAACAATGAACAACTTGACATGAATAAACTTACAAGAAGTAAAGCTATATACAAAGAAATGCTAAAGGAACAGCTAAACCAAAACGTAAGATGCGAAAATGAAATTATAGATGAAATAAATGATACGCTGACAAGAGCTATGACTGAAGTAGGAAAAGATATCGCAAAAAAGATAAAAAGACAGAAAATTGTATATCAGAAGAAATAAAGAAACTAATGGAAAAGGCGGAACCTGGAGAAAGAAGGAAAAAGAACATCGATAGAATACACAGAAATAAATAAAACTTTAAGAAAAAAGATAAAGGAAAATACAAGAAAGAACAAAGAAATAAAAGTTGAGAGTGTTATAGAAAATAATAGAAATATAATAGATATGAAATAATTTAAATAATGGGTATGAACGGTATAGAAACTAACGTTAAAGAGGATAATATAAATATCACACAACTATTATAACAAAAAACGAACCATCGCGACAAACCATGAAGAAACTCCAAACAAGAATAAAGAACATAAACTCAGAGCTACAACCTGAAAGCGGAAATAAAGAGGGCATTAAAGAAAATGAAAAATTTGGTAAACTTATCACGTCCTTGCAATGCAACTATAGGTAAATTTAGCGGGAATAAGGACACTGTTGTTCTGGTAAATATACGTTTTAATCCATCGGTAACGTTTCGACAATGGTTTTTGTCTTCATCAGACTAAAAAGGTTACAACTCATTAGTAAGATAATACAAAATACGGCACATTAATACATCACCAATTAAAAATTATTATTCTTTTCCCAATAAATAACATTTAAAAATGACCTTATTGACAATATATTATTTTTTTCCTAAATATTTTTTTCCCTTTTAATGTATATGTAACTGATTTTTTTTATTTATTTATATAAAGAAATAATTATGGTTTATTTTTCTTCCTTTTTTTTTAATATACATATATAAAATTTTTTATACAAAGGTTCAAAAAATTTTTTGTCACTATAGTAACTGATGGGTGGCTCAATAAAATACGCACAAAGAGATCAATCAGCTATTCGTATAAAAACAACAATAACAAATAAATCCTGTAGCAAGCCATAATACCATGTAGAAAATAACAACAATGTACACATTATAAACCTATGTTAAAATTTAAAAAGGACTGTTAAAATATTTAAAATTCCGTACTCACCCTTCAGACTAGACCGTACATTGGAACAACAAAAAACAAGAATTCAAGCACATCAGGAAACCAAACGGCACAAAATTAAAAACGAAACCCGACATTAATCTGCTAATTATTTATATTTTCTTTTGTTTTGTTTATCAGACAGGTTATATTATTGGCGGCAAAATTAGTCCGCATTGTTGTCACTATTCTGGATTTTCATTGTTCCGAAATATTAAAACAAATTAAAATTCTTTAAGTTTAAAGCAAAAGGCAACCTTGAATAGAGTGGCACTAGTAGTGTACGGTACTGATTTAATTTAGAGTGGGACAAGTGTATATAGTATGATACAATTAAGACAGTGATGGAACTTATTTTCTAGTTTGGAGTTGTTGTATATTAAAATGCATTGATAACATGCATTGTTGTCAGAACACAAAACTTTTCCTGTTTAAACCTTGGTATATACAATTAATTTTTAAAAAAGCAAAAAATATTTTTTGGTTGAAAGCTAATTTTCAACTCATTTACGTATTCATGACTACTTAGAAAGACACTTCGTATTTTGTTGTCGTGGTTTAATTCGGGAAAAGCTTTATTTTTTTCCTTTTATATTATACATATACATACATACACCCACATATACATACATACAATCACATACATACATACATATACACACATGCACATACATACATACACATATTATATTTATATCTTTTATTAATGTTATTATTATTATTATATATTTTTTTAATTTCTATTATTATTTTTTTTTATTTTTATATTTTATATAATTTTGATCATTTTTATAATATTAATATTAATGTATATTAATATATATATTTTTCTATAAATATTTTATATTATTTTTTAAATATAATTTTCTTTTAAGTTTACTTTATTTTGTTTATTGTTAATTTTATTAATCGTCATTTGGGGGTTATTTTAAGCAAATTCTATTGAGTAGGGAGTTATAGACCGTACTCAATTTGTTAACATCGCTACGTAAATTAACTGCTCTATCTTTATTAATGTTTATATATATCATTTCCAAAATGGAGCGTTTGTAATAATTAGTTTCTTTTTCCAAGATCTTTGCTTCCTCAAACTTAAACTCATGCTGTGTTGAAAAATGATGAGTGGCTAATGCTGTCTTATCTTTTTTATTTTTATTTTTTTCTTGGCAATCGTATTTATGTTGTTTGAATCGATTTTCAATATATTGTTTTGTTTGACCGATGTATATTTGATCACAGCTACAGGGTATACTATAGATCGCACTAGACTGCTTTAGAAATGGAGTTTTATCTTTAAGTTGTGTAAATAAGCTGTTTGTAGTTTTTAAGTTATAAAAAACCAATTCTAGGTCATTTTTTTGAAAGCATTACTTTAGTTTGTGAGATAAGCCATGGACAAATGGGATCTTAAAATATTTTTTTCTTTCATTATTAATATTTTCAGAGTTCTCTGGTGGGCTTATATGCTTTTTTGTGAATCTTTGAACACACTGATTTATAAATGTTGATGGATAATTGTTTTTCTTTGCGATATTTTTTATTATTTTTTTGTTTTCATCCCAGAATTTTTGATGACTAAGATAGTGCGATCTATATAAAAGGTTGTTTATTGTGCTTATTTTATGCTGGACACTGTGGTATGAATTGTAATTTAAAGTTCTGCCAGAGCTAGTCGGTTTACGGTACCAATTGGTAATCAAACTTCCATCACTCTCTCGGATAACCTTAACATCCAAAAATGCTAGTTTTTTGTCAGTTTCTTTTTCAATGGTAAATTGAATTTTCGGATGAATGGAGTTAAAAATAGTGAGAATAGTCTCTATTTTGTCTTTTGGTACAGCGGAAATTGTATCATCAACATATACAAAAAGAAATGGAATAAAAAAATCGATCTTTTTGTAAACTTCTCTGATCACATGATCCATGACTATATTAGCTAATACGGGTGAGCTGGGGTTTCCCATTGCACTACCATCTAATTGTTGGTACATTTTGCCTTGGAATGAAAAATAGCTCGTGTCAAAACATAAAGAAATCATTTCAAGTATCTTCTCCACTGGCAATTCAGTGTAAGCGCTAATATGTCTTTTATGCTTTTTAATTATATCTAGTACCAATGATTTCGGAATGTTGGTGAATAAGGATACCACATCAAGAGATATAAGTTCATAGTTATCAGGGAGAGTCACATTTTTAATCTTTTCTACAAATTGAAATGAGTTATTTATATTGAATTCAAAAGTAGTGGTAAGCGGATTCAAAATTTGATGTAACCAAGTAGCTATATTATATGATGGTGAATTTAGGCAACTCACAACCGGTCTCATTTTTAATCCGTTTTTGTGGGTTTTACGTAAGCCATATAGTTTAGGAGGGACAGAATTATGATTTTTAATTTTTTTTGATATATTTTCACTAATATAGTCACATTCTTTGAGATCATTGATAAAAGAGTTAATTTTTGATTGATATTTTGTAGTGGGGTCATTGTGTAACAGTTTATAGACCAAGTCATCATTTGTAAGGATGACCCTTGTTTCCTATTTAATAGAGAACAAATATCCTCTCCACAGTTTGGCTATGTCGGTCTTGACGGTGTTTCCCTGATGATCCAACTTTAGTGGATACAAGGAAATACAGTCAAAAAGGGCGCCACTCTAAGAAATCAAGGAGCTTAGAGTCTCCTATGGCCAGATACGACTAGCTTTTAAACAGTCGGAGAAATTTTTGGTTCTTGTAATTCGCATATAAAAGTTGGGGCACAAATAATGTAAATTATTGTTTTAATTAACTACGGTTTTACTCTACAATTTAAACCCTTAATATCTACAATGACACCTAAGATATTTTAAGGAGTACAAGATAATTATTTGTTATTGCCTTAGTATTTAAATTATTTCCTGGTTTTCCCCCCACACAAAAGAAAGCACACGGAACTCGAATATATTTAGCACCAGAGGATTGGTTTGGTATGGTTAAATATTGGTTTTATCGGTCCGAGTCGAAAATGAAATTTCGTGACAAGTGTTATAAATCCCTAAATTAGTCGAAAATTGTAAAAAAAATAGTAAACCTTGCTTGTTACACGTCTTCGGTAAAGTTCGGAAGCTTTCGGTGTGCTACTTGTAATTTGTTAGATATAAGATAGCCAATTTCTACTCGGTATAGGTCCTCGGCAAAGATCGGGTGTGTTCGGTTTTCAAAATGTAGTATGCTAAACGCAAGATGACCAATCTCTACTCGTTATACGACCACAGTAGAGCTCGGGTATCTTCGGACTACAAAACAGTCGGTCTTTGCCCGTTATACGACCTCGGCAAAGATCGGGTGTTTTCGGTCTTATGCTTATAAATGATAAAGAGTGTCAAAAAGAATGTATCTACCTATCTTTGCCCGTTATACGACCTCGGCAAGGATCGGGTGTGTTCGGTTTCCTAATTGTAGGGTGCTAAACACAAGATGACCAATCTCTACTCGTTATACGACCACAGTAGAGCTCGGGTATCTTCGGACTACAAAACAATCGGTCTTTGCCCGTTATACGACCTCGGCAAAGATCGGGTGTTTTCGGTCTTAGGTTTAAGAATGATAAAGAGTGTCAAAAAGAATGTATCTACCTATCTTTGCCCGTTATACGACCTCGGCAAAGATCGGATGGGTTCGGTTTTCTAAATGTAGTGTGCTAAACAAAAGATGACCAATCTCTACTCGTTATACGACCACAGTAGAGCTCGGGTATCTTCGGACTACAAAACAATCGGTCTTTGCCCGTTATACGACCTCGGCAAAGATCGGGTGTTTTCGGTCTTAGGTTTAAGAATGATAAAGAGTGTCAAAAAGAATGTATCTACCTATCTTTGCCCGTTATACGACCTCGGCAAAGATCGGGTGTGTTCGGTTTTCTAAATGTAGTGTGCTAAACAAAAGATGACCAATCTCTACTCGTTATACGACCACAGTAGAGCTCGGGTATCTTCGGACTACAAAACAATCGGTCTTTGCCCGTTATACGACCTCGGCAAAGATCGGGTGTTTTCGGTCTTAGGTTTAGGAATGATAAAGTGTGTCAGAAATACTAAAACTACCAATCTTCACCAATTATACCTCATCAGTAAAGGTCGGTTGTTTTCGGTAGTCGGATTCTTAATTTTCTTGAAAACAAAATAACCAATCTCTACTTGGTATACCACCTCAGTTAAGATTGGATATCCTCGGATTCTCACAAAATTAACAATTCTAGAAATATAGCGTATTACGTGTCAAAATTAAATATCAAATATTTACTCACTTGTAATCTACGGATTCTCACTAACAAATCGGTAAAAAATTAAATCGGTTCTATTGCAATCGGTCGGTATTATAATGTTTAATTTTCTCGCACAGCGGATCAAAATTAACTGGGGGCCCGTCGCTAGTGATAACACGTTTTTATTAACATTCCTCGGTTCTCGAGGCTAACCGATAACGAACCATTCCGGAGCAAACCAACTGAACTCGACCACCACGTTATTCCTTGCAAAGTCGATGTTTAACGAGAAATAATTATGATACCGGGTTGGTCAAAACTATTTTAACCAACGAAATAATTAATAATTGTAGGAGAAGAAATTTTATACCCCTTCGGTGCTATGTAGATAAATAAAATCAAACTCGAAAATCCAAACAGAATAGAAAATTAGTAACTTCGTTACACACCCCCCTTTCCTCGGAAAAATGCAAAGTACATAGTATTTTGTCATTTTTAAATATTGAAAATAAGGAAAACAGAATATCTAAAAAAATAAAAAATAAAAACTCTTTCGTGAAAACAACTTAAAGCTAATCTTACCAATATAAATTTAAGAAAAAAAATATATATCTATGTAAAAAAAAATTCTTCTTGAATCCTTTTAGGCATCACGTCGTCGTGTCAATTCTATCTAGAAGCGGTTAACGAGGTCATGCTCAGCATGTGCCCCGGGTACTTGGTACCAAACGGTTATAGAGGACCTATCCATGTAGTAGGAACCCCTTTTAACTTTTTTTTCTACAGGAACATTGGTTGGTTATTTTTCTTCAGTGTTTATCTTCCATTGTCATCAAACGGTTAACGAGGCCATATTGTTCTATGTACCCCGGGTACTGAGTACCAAACGGTTATAGAGGGCCTAACTAGTAGGAACCCCTGTCATACAAGATATCTTACTATTAATTAAGAAAAACGAAGAAAAAAAAACTTTATGCGGTATGTAAACGGTAGAATGAGAAAAGAATTGGTTTATCTTTTAGTGGTGGTAGTACGGTTTACGTACTGCTTCTGGACATCCACAACCAGAGCAGGTGTATCGGGAGTGCAAACACACCTGAATCCCCACAGACCGAGTGGCGACCTGTCGCCGAGAGGGTCTTACGTTAGTCATCCTCATTCTGTTGCGGCAACAATCCCTGGTTAAAACATTTAGTTTACCACATTGTTAACAAAATCGGATTCGTCGACCTGAGCATTGTGTTCGGAGATGGCGAATTCTCCCGCACGTCCAACACAATCCGGGTTCCGAGACGTCTAAAAATAAGACACTCTTCAGGTTTGGCATCGGCGGTCCAGAAGGAATGTAGAGGTCGGAAAATGGGTCATTAGCACTAGCAGGAAAATCTAGCTTATCCCATACACATCTGGAACTTGAGCCTGATTCCGACTCTATGGGAGTCTTTCTTTCGCTTGGTTTGGCTTCAATAACGGTCGTAGTTGAAGCTGAGTCCGATGTTGTCGGAGGGTTAACCGGAGACGGTACAATCTGTCTCTCCAGTTCCCCGATAGCGTCCGATAGTTCTGCGACGAGTTCTTCATTACCGGACAGTGGAGAGCAGGCAATGTCCAGAATTGGTGAATCCATTTTGCTAAAAGAGACGCTGGTTAAATACTCGGCACATACCAGACTATTATTGTCGCGGTACTGAAAACCTGGCAGTTGCTTAAACCCAGGCGGTCAAGAAAGGACTTCCTGAAGAGAAATTGTTATGTTACATAAATAAAAAGGTTTACGGCATTATCGGTTTTTTTTCAGGTGAGATAAGTTAACGGGTTTGTTTTTTTTGAAAGAAATGAAGTCTTAATAACATAAGCAACTTTATTCTTAACAGTCTCTTATATCACAGGGCTTTTTGTACAAAAAAAAAATTCCTAAAAGCAAAATAAATTTAATTTAAAAAATATATATATATTCTAGTAATAGTAAAGAGAGAAAAAAAATACTATTACGATAAATCAGGCTTAATTGTTCCCTTATCACAGTTTTATAACTATTATCAAAAAAAATATTCTTTTGACAAATTACAAAAATAATTTAAAAAAATTATTCGGTAAGTCAAGGTACACTGTTTCGTGGAAATTTATCACAGATTTTTCCTACCAACAAAAAAAAATATAATAATATTCTAATAAAAAAAAATTAATAAATTAATTAAAGAAAAAAAAATTCTCTTAATAATAATAAAACGGAGGAGAAAAAAAATCTATCTTGGTAAATTCAAATGAATTTTATTGTCGGAAGACGTTTTAAAGATTCGACATCTTCTGTTGGGGTTGTCAGCGGGCCTTAACCCCCTAAGGAACTCGGTAAGAGTAATTGGCCAATTTTCTGGATTTGAATGTCCTTCAATATAGTCAGCGGCCAGCGTTTCGGTCCAGGATATTGGGCTGGGAGTTTCCGGATTAGGACGCGAGAGATTGGTACTGACAGAAGAATCAAGACTAGAAGAAGGTGTGATAGCGTTTGATTGAAAAAGAGGAATTGTATCTAAGGGATTTTCAGCCATGACTGATGCAAAATCGAAAATATTTTCTGGAAAAGAAGTTGGATTTTATATTGACGAAGGGCTCGGAAGAGGATGGACCTCAAGGTCTAAATTATCTAAGGAATTAAAGAATTCTTGATTTGAATCAGCAGGAATGTCACTTAAAGAAAGAGGAGATGCTGGAGCTGGGATGGTAATGCCATGAGAAGATTTTAAAATATTAGATTTTATGACGATTTTCGGTGATTCATAGACTGACGATAGTGGTGATAAGGGCGGAAAATTAAAATCATTATGGGCAAGAAACTTTGCATCTGGAACGTACGGGTCTGAATTAGAAGAAAGAGCAGCCAAAGGAGGACACCAGGTTGGAGGAAGAGCGGATAGAGGAATATGCACCTTAATCGCTGTTGTGCCTTTAACAGCATTTTTTTTCGGTAGCTTTGAATTATGCTGAAGCCGGGGTATAACGACTACGACTTCTTTTTTCAGCGGCATTTGTTTGGTTGTGAACGGATTGATTTTTGTTTTAGGCATTTTATTACTAAAAATAAAAATAAAATTGTAAAACCGTTCTTAGCGTTCATACGCGGTTTTTAAATCTTTTATGTGAATATGTTTTGTAATTTTGCCTTTAGAATCTTTAAGATCATAAACAACTGGATATACTACTTTAATAACGGTGTAAGGACCGGAATATTTAGGAGCAAGTTTGGCAGCAAAGCCTTTAGTAGCGGATGATAAAGGATGCTCTTTTTTATAGACTTTGTCACCAACATGACAGCGCCATTCTCTTCGCCGTAAATTGTAATGGTGACTCTGAGAAGTGTAAGCACGGCTTAGATTAATCTGTACTAATTCATAAATTTCTTTTAACTTTTGAAAACGGTCTGATGTCTTATCTCGATTATCATTCATCTCAGTATCGGTCTCATCATTGTCTTCATTTGGAATCAATCTATATATTGCATTAGGTGCTTCTAATTCACGACCAAAATTTAAAAAGGCAGGGCTATATTTGGTAGCATCATGACGGGATGTATTGTAAGCAAACTGCAAATCAGGTAGGTATAAATCCCATTTTCGGTGTTCGTTTTCGGTTAATTGAGCAATCATTGTTTTCATTGATCTATTTGTTCGTTCTACTGGATTATCTTGTGGAGTATAAATAGGTGTATATCGGTGATTAATTCCATAATCTTTAAGCAACTCTCTAAAAATTTTACCGGTGTACTGCGAACCATTATCACTGATTACTATCTTTGGACATCTAAATCTTGTGAGAACCAACTCATGTAATGCATTAGTGACATTTCTGGCTGTAGCTTTTCTTAATGGTCGACATTCTACCCATTTTGTAAATCTGTCCTGGAACATTACAACAAAAGAATATCCTTTGGCTGATCTTGGCAGTGGACCAATTAAGTCTGTGTTACAGTAGCCCAAGGTTCTTTATTCACAGATGGTTGCATTTTCCCGGGTACTTTCTGTTGCGAGACTTTGTAATGTTGACAGGATGTGCAAGATCGGACATATTCGGCTATTTCACGGAACATTCCTGGCCAATAATAGTGCAAAGCTATTTTACTGGCAGTTTTGGCGATACCCATATGTCCAGCGGTTGGAGAATCGTGGTTTTCTTTTAAAACCTGTTCTCGAGCTGCGGTGGGTACGCATAACTTCCATGGATCTGATAGTTCAGGATCCTTTAAATCTGACATGTCCCAGAAATGTCGATATAACCGTCCATCTTTTACACAGTAGTCGGGAAATGCTTTCGGATTTGTTTCAATTTCTGTCATCTTACGGGTATACCAAGTACAAGATTCGAACGTGTCAAGAGTAAATACTGGATCTGCTTCAAGTTCGTCTTCCCCTGTATTTAACGGATCTCTTGATAAAGCATCGGCTATACGGTTTAACACTCCTCTACGGTATTTTATTTCAAAATCAAATTGTTGTAAAAACATTTTCCATCTTGCCAATCTACCAGACGGACTATCAAGAGAAAATAACCATCTAAGGGACTGATGATCAGAAATTACTGTAAAATGATATAATTCCAGATAAGGTCGCATCTTCTCGATGCCCCAAACTATAGCAGCACACTCCTTTTCTGTGACGGACATCTTTCTCTCCGAAGATGTTAAAGTTCTACTGGCATAGGCTATAACATGATCTCCATCTTTGTTCACAATTATATCATCTAGATAACAAAATGCAATATCTTCCAGTTCTGGGCCAATTATTTGATCCATTAGTCTTTGAAAAGTTGCAGGAGCAGAATGTAAACCAAACGGCATAACTCTAAATTGAAACAAACCTCTACCAGGGACAGTAAACGCTGTAATCGGTTTACTATCTTCGGTAAGTGGTATTTGCCAATATCCTTGTCTAAGGTCAATAGAAGATATATATCGGGCTTTACGAAGCTTATCTAAGATTGCATTTATAAACGGTAATGGATAAGCATCTTTTTGTGTCCAAATATTTACTTTTTGAAAGTCTATACAAAAACGAAACTTCCCATCTTTTTTCTTTACCATTACTACGGGAGAACTCCATGGACTGCTTGAAGGTTCAATTATATTATCAGCTAACATAGCATCTACCTCTTCATTTATAACTGCCTGCATTCTTGGGTTTTGCGGTCTATATCTTTGTTTAATAGGTTCGCAATTACTCTTTAATTTTATTTTATGTTTAACTAGATTTGTAGTTCCGTTAATGCTAGAAAATGTTAGCAATTCTTTATCTAAAAATGTTTTTAAATTCAGTTCTTCATTTTCGGTTAATGTGAGAGGATTCTGCTCTTGAAGGACGGTTACTGGGGAAGTTTTGTCAATTGTTATCAAATTTCCATTTATTTTTATTTCTCCGGTAATAAAATTTAATTGAACTTTATTTTTGGCTAGAAAGTCCATACCTAATATAATATTTACGGAAAGTTTCGGTAAATACGGTAATAATTCGGTGTAGTGTTCTTCTTGAATTTCTAAATCAAGCTGATACGCATGTTGAATTGGTGTTGAAATACCATTAGCTACTATCGCGGAGTTAACTGGTGACTTTTGAGTTTTTATTTTCAATATTTGGCATTCATGTGCAATACGATCTCCACAGTATGATCGGACTGCGCCAGTATCTATCAGGGCTTTATAAATTTTATCAAATATTGTTACATTAAGGTATGGTCGGTTGTCTGAACACATCGTCAATTCTTCAGCGGGTGAGGCTATTTCTTCAGGATGCTGTATTTGCCTCGGTTCTGAACAGCATTCATCTAGTTTCCCTGTCTGGAACAAGAACAGTCTCTTGACATAATACCCTCGGTCCTACATCTTGAACAAAAGATCTTTGGTGGATTACTACACTCATTTCTAAAATGTCCATTCTCTCCACATCGGAAACATAAAGACTCATTACGTCTAGCAGATGTTTCAGGATTTTGTCTTACATTACTTGGATGATTATTCTGTTCTGCATAAAATGGTCTGTTATTTTGCCTGTTAATTGATCGGTTTTGAAAATTTAATGAAGGTTGTGGTTGTCTCAAGTTCGGTTGAGTTATTCTTTCATTGGCACTATTTCTGTTTGAGTAAAATGTTCTGGAAGGAGGGTTAGAAGATTGACTTGGTCTATTGACTGGCGGATTGGTCAATGTTTGTCTTGTTTGAGTTACGGCCTCATTCCTAAAATAACTTCTATTTTGATTACCTATTCTATCGGAATTATTTGCAAATTTTACAGATCTATTTAAATTTATTGTTAGCCTAGAGTTGGATCTTTCTAACTCTTCTTTTAGAATCTCGTATTCTCTTACGACCGGGGTAAATGAATTTATGTCATTAAATTCGGATTTTCTTATTTGTTGTCGAAATTCAGGTAACAAATTTCGGTAAAGCCAAGTCAACTCCTGTGATGCGGAATATCCTCCATGTCTTCTAAGTATAGTTTGTAATTCCGTTATGTAAGCTGCAACAGATTCATTAGGTTTTTGCAATCTTCTGGCTATTTCTGCCTCTAAATCTTCATAGTAATTTATATGAAAGTAATGATTTCGGAAATCTTGTAGAAAACTATTCCAGTCTACCCAATTTCTCATATTGTTTCTACACCATGATGTGGCTTCCTTATCAAATAATTCCGGTAGAATACTTATAAAGGAGTTTGGGTCTATTTGCTGAGCTGCAAATTTTTCTTCTAAGCGTTCCAAAAATGCCATCGGATCCCCTGTTCCATCAAAAACTAATCTCCACTTGTAAACGTTAATGTTCTGAGATGTTGAGTTTGGAAAAAGCGGTGTATGATGAGGAGGAGATTGAAAGTATTGGTTTGCAGGTAATTGCGTGTTTGTCCAATTCGGCGGTAACGGTTGTGACAAATTCGTTAATCCCAGATCTGTCACTTGGTTTGATAAGGGGGCACTTAAACAAATATTTGGTAAACCTAAATTTGGTATTTGGTTTGGAGCCGAGACTTTGTATGTCATATTTGTTGCGGATTGACTGTAAGGTTGAGATATTTTTGGTAAACTCATATTGAATGCTGGCCTCGGTAATGAAACATTGTTATACAATGGAACATTTTGTAAAACATTTGTTGTGAAAGCAGTGGAAGGTTGTGGTATACTTGACAAATTTAAATTTGGTGATTGATTTTGAAATACAACGTTTGAATGTAATGGAATGTTCTGTAATATACTAGTCGTGGTAGGAATGGAAGGCTGAGATATACTTGAAAAGTTTAAACTTTGCATTTGGTTTGGTAATGAAACATAATGTTCAGGAGCTTTAGGCATGACATTTGTTGCAGCAGAGATGTTGGATAAATTTGTGGGTAATGAGCTTACTGGTATGTAATTTACAGACGGTTGAAATTTTATTTCGGTATTTTGTTCATTAACATTACTCGGTATTGACGAAAAAGTCGTAAAATATTGATTATTAGTTGTAGCTAATGCTGTTACAGGTATAGAAGTAACTATTATTGATGGCACATAAGAAATAGTGGTTATTACTGGCATAATAACAGAATTTGTAGTTTCTCTGGTTGTCATTACTGTATTTGGCATATATATTTTAGTAGTTACCGGTGTACCTGTAGTAAATATTTGACTATTTGTTGTAAAAATCGGTGGGTTATTTGTTATGGTAACGGAGGAAGTTGTAATTGGTGATGATAAACAAATGTTTACAGTAGAGACTGAAGTAGACAAATATGTTTGTGAGGATTCGGTTGTAACTTTCGGTGACTTCCCGCCATCTTTTAAAAATTCTCTAAGCCTTTTCCTTTTCTGATCCATATTTCCATCAATGGATAATCCATATTTTGTAAGAATTTCATCCATTTCAGGTTTTTTTAAGGTATTAACCCAGTTGCCACCAGTCATTTCATTCATTTTGTCAATAAATTCGGTCACTTTTTCTGTGTAAGATACAGTGTCATCATCGGAATTGTCGCTATCGTGTGGTGAAGTCATCATTATTTTAGTTGACAAGGTTTTTGTTTTAGAGGAAAAGTTTTGCCAAATTAATTTATTAAATAAGAGTAAGATCAAACGTACGGTAGCTCGAATTTTATTTAAAATATTCATCAATTTTAAAAGAAAACTCTTATACGGGTTCGGTCAATAAATAAAAAAAATATATCAAAATTATTATTGTGTCCCAATAAAAAAATAAGTTAAAAATTATTGTGTGTCAATTTATAAAATAAAAAAAAAACCCTTTTTAATCGGTATGGTTAAGAATATGCTTTTGCCGAAAAAAAAAATGCAAAACACGTTGGGCGTTAATTTGTAAAGGGTCCCCTTTTTGTCGAAAAAATTCAAAAAAATACAAAACAAGTTGGGTGCCAATTTGTAAAGACCCCTCTAACTTCGAAAAAAAATGCAAAAATACGAAACCACGTTAGGCGCCAATTTGTGAGGAAACGCCTTTCGTCGGAAAAATACAAAAATACAAAACCACGTTGGGTGCTAATTTGTAAAGATCCCTCTAACTTCGGAAAAACAAATGCAAAAATACAAAACCACGTTGGGCGCCAATTTGTGAGGATGACCCTTGTTTCCTATTTAATAGAGAACAAATATCCTCTCCACAGTTTGGCTATGTCGGTCTTGACGGTCTTTCCCTGAAGATCCAACTTTAGTGGATACAAGGAAATACAGTCAAAAAGGGCGCCACTCTAAGAAATCAAGGAGCTTAGAGTCTCCTATGGCCAGATACGACTAGCTTTTAAACAGTCGGAGAAATTTTTGGTTCTTGTAATTCGCATATAAAAGTTGGGGCACAAATAATGTAACAAAGAATTTGGTTAAATTATTGTTTTAATTAACTACGGTTTTACTCTACAATTTAAACCCTTAATATCTACAATGACACCTAAGATATTTTAAGGAGTACAAGATAATTATTTGTTATTGCCTTAGTATTTAAATTATTTCCTGGTTTTCCCCCCACACAAAAGAAAGCACACGGAACTCGAATATATTTAGCACCAGAGGATTGGTTTGGTATGGTTAAATATTGGTTTTATCGGTCCGAGTCGAAAATGAAATTTCGTGATAAGTGTTATAAATCCCTAAATTAGTCGAAAATTGCAAAAAAAATAGTACACCTTGCTTGTTACACGTCTTCGGTAAAGTTCGGAAGCTTTCGGTGTGCTACTTGTAATTTGTTAGATATAAGATAGCCAATTTCTACTCGGTATAGGTCCTCGGCAAAGGTCGGGTGTGTTCGGTTTTCAAAATGTAGTATGCTAAACGCAAGATGACCAATCTCTACTCGTTATACGACCACAGTAGAGCTCGGGTATCTTCGGACTACAAAACAGTCGGTCTTTGCCCGTTATACGACCTCGGCAAAGATGACCAATCTCTACTCGTTATACGACCACAGTAGAGCTCGGGTATCTTCGGACTACAAAACAGTCGGTCTTTGCCCGTTATACGACCTCGGCAAAGATCGGGTGTGTTCGGTTTCCTAATTGTAGGGTGCTAAACACAAGATGACCAATCTCTACTCGTTATACGACCACAGTAGAGCTCGGGTATCTTCGGACTACAAAACAATCGGTCTTTGCCCGTTATACGACCTCGGCAAAGATCGGGTGTTTTCGGTCTTAGGTTTAAGAATGATAAAGAGTGTCAAAAAGAATGTATCTACCTATCTTTGCCCGTTATACGACCTCGGCAAAGATCGGGTGGGTTCGGTTTTCTAAATGTAGTGTGCTAAACAAAAGATGACCAATCTCTACTCGTTATACGACCACAGTAGAGCTCGGGTATCTTGGGACTACAAAACAATCGGTCTTTGCCCGTTATACGACCTCGGCAAAGATCGGGTGTTTTCGGTCTTAGGTTTAAGAATGATAAAGAGTGTCAAAAAGAATGTATCTACCTATCTTTGCCCGTTATACGACCTCGGCAAAGATCGGGTGTGTTCGGTTTTCTAAATGTAGTGTGCTAAACAAAAGATGACCAATCTCTACTCGTTATACGACCACAGTAGAGCTCGGGTATCTTCGGACTACAAAACAATCGGTCTTTGCCTGTTATACGACCTCGGCAAAGATCGGGTGTTTTCGGTCTTAGGTTTAGGAATGATAAAGTGTGTCAGAAATACTAAAACTACCAATCTTCACCAATTATACCTCATCAGTAAAGGTCGGTTGTTTTCGGTAGTCGGATTCTTAATTTTCTTGAAAACAAAATAACCAATCTCTACTTGGTATACCACCTCAGTTAAGATTGGATATCCTCGGATTCTCACAAAATTAACAATTCTAGAAATACAGCGTATTACGTGTCAAAATTAAATATCAAATATTTACTCACTTGTAATCTACGGATTCTCACTAACAAATCGGTAAAAAATTAAATCGGTTCTATTGCAATCGGTCGGTATTATAATGTTTAATTTTCTCGCACAGCGGATCAAAATGAACTGGGGGCCCGACGCTAGTGATAACACGTTTTTATTAACATTCCTCGGTTCTCGAGGCTAACCGATAACGAACCATTCCGGAGCAAACCAACTGAACTCGACCACCACGTTATTCCTTGCAAAGTCGATGTTTAACGAGAAATAATTATGATACCGGGTTGGTCAAAACTATTTTAACCAACGAAATAATTAATAATTGTAGGAGAAGAAATTTTATACCCCTTCGGTGCTATGTAGATAAATAAAATCAAACTCGAAAATCCAAACAGAATAGAAAATTAGTAACTTCGTTACACATTTAACATTTCTGTCATTGCATTATCATAATCCGAACGATTCATAATGACAGTGCTTTTACCCTTATCTGCCATGCTTACTATAATATCAGGATTTTCTTTTAAGAATTTGTTAGCATTTTTATACTGTTTAAAAACGTTTTTATATTTTTTATTGATAGGGTTGTTGTTGGTGTTTTTATTTAAATAATTAGATATTATATTCACTGAATCCGATCTCACGTTCTGTGCTTTGTCCTCATCCCAGTCTTGTTGTAATGATATTATATACTCTAAATCCTTGATAAATGTTTGAATAGATAGATGTTGTGGGCTAACTGGTAATGAGAATTTGGGACCTAAACCTAAAATAGTCAAAATATCATTTGGTAGGTTGAGATTAGTGTAGTTAAAAATAAATTCCTTGTTTTCTGCAATTGTAAACTCTGGAAGTTTGATTACCAATTGGTACCGTAAACCGACTAGCTCTGGCAGAACTTTAAATTACAATTCATACCACAGTGTTCAGCATAAAATAAGCACAATAAACAACCTTTTATATAGATCGCACTATCTTAGTCATCAAAAATTCTGGGATGAAAAGAAAGAAATAATAAAAATTATCGCAAAGAAAAACAATTATCCATCAACATTTATAAATCAGTGTGTTCAAAGATTCACAAAAAAGCATATAAGCCCACCAGAGAACTCTGAAAATATTAATAATGAAAGAAAAAAATATTTTAAGATCCCATTTGTCCATGGCTTATCTCACAAACTAAAGTAATGCTTTCAAAAAAATTACCTAGAATTGATTTTTTATAACTTAAAAACTACAAACAGCTTATTTACACAACTTAAAGATAAAACTCCATTTCTAAAGCAGTCTAGTGCGATCTATAGTATACCCTGTAGCTGTGATCAAATATACATCGGTCAAACAAAACAATATATTGAAAATCGATTCAAACAACATAAATACGATTGCCAAGAAAAAAATAAAAATAAAAAAGATAAGGCAGCATTAGCCACTCATCATTTTTCAACACAGCATGAGTTTAAGTTTGAGGAAGCAAAGATCTTGGAAAAAGAAACTAATTATTACAAACGCTCCATTTTGGAAATGATATATATAAACATTAATAAAGATAGAGCAGTTAATTTACGTAGCGATGTTAACAAATTGAGTACGGTCTATAACTCCCTACTCAATAGAATTCACTTAAAATAACCCCCAAATGACGATTAATGAAATTAACAATAAACAAAATAAAGTAAACTTAAAAGAAAATTATATTTAAAAAATAATATAAAATATTTATAGAAAAATATATATATTAATATACATTAATATTAATATTTTAAAAATGATCAAAATTATATAAAATATAAAAAAAAAATAATAGTAATAGAAATTAAAAAAAATAATAATAATAATAACATTAATAAAAGATATAAATATAATATGTGTATGTATATATGTGCATGTGTGTATATGTATGTATGTATGTGATTGTATGTATGTATATGTGGGTGTATGTATATATATGTATAATATAAAAGGAAAAAAATAAAGCTTTTCCCCAATTAAACCACGACAACAAAATACGAGGTGTCTTTCTAAGTAGTTATGAATACGTAAATGAGTTGAAAATTAGCGTTCAACCAAAAAATATTTTTTGCTTTTTTAAAAATTAATTGTATATACCAAGGTTTAAACAGGAAAAGTTTTGTGTTGTGACAACAATGCATGTTATCAATGCATTTTAATATACAACAACTCCAAACTAGAAAATAAGTTCCATCACTGTCTTAATTGTATCATACTATATACACTTGTCCCACTTTAAATTAAATCAGTACCGTACACTACTAGTGCCACTCTATTCAAGGTTGCCTTTTGCTTTAAACTTAAAGAATTTTAATTTTTTTTAATATTTCGGAACAATGAAAATCCAGAATAGTGACAACAATGCGGACGAATTTTGCCGCCAATAATATAACCTGTCTGATAAACAAAACAAAAGAAAATATAAATAATTAGCAGATTAATGTCGGGTTTCGTTTTTAATTTTGTGCCGTTTGTTTTCCTGATGTGCTTGAATTCTTGTTTTTTGTTGTTCCAATGTACGGTCTAGTCTGAAGGGTGAGTACGGAATTTTAAATATTTTAACAGTCCTTTTTAAATTTTAACATAGGTTTATAATGTGTACATTGTTGTTATTTTCTACATGGTATTATGGCTTGCTACAGGTTTTATTTGTTATTGTTGTTTTTATACGAATAGCTGATTGATCTCTTTGTGCGTATTTTATTGAGCCACCCATCAGTTACTATAGTGACAAAAAAATTTTTGAACCTTTGTATAAAAAAATTTATATATGTATATTAAAAAAAAAGGAAGAAAAATAAACCATAATTATTTCTTTATATAAATAAATAAAAAAAATCAGTTACATATACATTAAAAGGGAAAAAAATATTTAGAAAAAAAATCATTTTTAAATGTTATTTATTGTGAAAAGAATAATAATTTTTAATTGGTGATGTATTAATGTGCCGTATTTTGTATTATCTTACTAATGAGTTGTAACCTTTTTAGTCTGATGAAGACAAAAACCATTGTCGAAACGTTGCCGATGGATTAAAACGTATATTTACCAGAACAACAGTGTCCTTATTCCCACTAAATTTACCTATAAAATGAAAAATATCAAATCACCTGGAAAAGACAGAGTAACGTCAGAAATGCTCAAGTACCGTGGTAAAACTGTAATCTTACGAAATAAAACATTAAAAGAAAAAACAATTCCAAACAACTGGAACGAATCCATAACCATTACTCTACACAAGGAAGACGATATAGCAGACCTAAAAAACTATCGACCTATAACACTCCTTAATGTAGTTTATAAGCTTTTCACGAAAATATAAACAGATAGACTAACAACAAAATTTGACGGATATCAATCAAAAGAACAAGCAGATAATAATAGAAAGAGCCAACGAATACAACATTCCACTATATATTGCGTTTATAGACTTTAAAAAAGCTTTCGATATATTGAGCACTGGGCAGTAAAAGCATCTTTAATTAGTAGCCGATTAAATCACAAATACACAGATTTAATAGCCAATATATATGGCGAAAACTAATTTACCACGCCCTAGAAGATGTTTTTAAAAACTTAGATTGTGAAGAAATGGGCATCAAAGTAAACGGACAATACTTGAACCATCTAAGATATGCTGATGATATCGCCTTAATAACAGATAAGAAAGAAGAACTGATAAAAATGCTGGAAGAACTAGATATAGCAGCTAAAAATATAGGCTTGAGTATGAAACACACTAAAACTAAAATCATAACAAACACAGATGAAGATGTCACGATCAGAATAAACCAAGAGAAAATAGAACAAGTAGAGGACCTGGAACAAATTATTAAACTAAAAAAAGAAAACCAAACAGCTGAAATCAAGAGACGAGTCAGAATGGCCTGGGCAGCATTCGGTTAATTAAGCTACATATTAAAAAGTAAAAAATATCCTCAGTACCTCAAAACGAAAGTGTATAACCAATGTATCCTTCCTGTACGTACCTATGGATCCCAGACCTGGACACTTACAAAATCAAACATGGATAAGGTAACAAAAGACCAATGATCAATGGAAAGACAAATGTTATGTAAAGCTAACGGATAGAAAATAATGAATGGATAAGAAATAAAACAAAAGTAAGGGATGTCGGAGAAGTAGCAAAATTGAAATGGACATTTGCCAGTCATAATATCAGACAGAAAGACGATCGATGGAACAAATGTATTAAAAACTGGAGACCTTGGGAAAATAGAAGAAGTAGGGGAGACTGGAGATTTGAAGAAATATGCGGGAACTAGACGGATGAACACGGCGACAGATAGGGAAGAGTGGATATTGGGGGAGGCCTATGTCCAAAGATGGATCGAAGGCTAAATATATAGATAAATAGAAAAAAAAACGATTTGAAATGAGTGTCTATATTTTCTTAGTTCTGAAAGTTTATGAGATGATAGGTTGTATTATAGCAAAAGCTTAGAATACCATCTGGCTGTTATTTAAAAGCCCCAAAGCGTTGCCAGAGTTATTTGATGTCCGTTAACTTGACATATTCGATTATATTAATGTTTCTTAAAGAAATATGGGTTTTTGAAAATTTGTTGTTTGTAGGGCTTACTGACTGATTTTTGCAAAAAAGGTTAATTTTTTTGACAAACAAATAAACTATTAAGGATACTTCTTCTATAGTTATCTGAGTATCTAACGATTCTATAAGGCTACTAATTAAGGTTTAGTAGTAATAAAAAATTTGGGAAATAAATACAAAAAAAATAACTTCTATTTTTTATTACAAGAAAATAAAAAAATTGGTCATATTATTAGCAAATTAAAGAAATATAGATAAAAACAATATCTAATAACATGTCATTGCACCATCGGCCTGGATAATACTTGCTAGGCATTGAACTTGCTAAATTTTGAAATAAGTTTGGGTTTGCCTGAATTAAGTCATATGCTTGTATAATAAGTCCCATAAGGGGTGCGAGTTTCTAGGAGTAATATTATTTTTTGTTAATTTTCATGAAATAAGTTCTTACACGTTTTCGATTGGATTGGCATCAGGAGTTTTGGCTGGCTATGGCAAAACCTCGACATTGTTCTCTGAAACCACTATCGTGATATTTGGGCTGTGTGGACAGGGCAGTTGCCTTGCTGGTATACAAAACCATCTGGGTAAAGAATCCTGACTTGAGGAAGCATGACGACTCTCATGATGGTAACATAAACCTGAGCATTAAACCTACCAAAGTTTCTAGAAAGAGCCCTATGGGGTCTACTACGTTATACCTCGATGCTTGAAAATGGGTGTTTCTTTTTTTAATGATAAGTTGAGGTCGTTTTATACTGTTTTCAAGAAAAAAAAATGCGGATTTTTCGCATTTTTTTTAGAAATTTCAAAATTAAAAAATTAGTAAAAACATCAAATTGCTATAGAAATAATTTATTTGACGTTTGTTATTTCGAGAAAGAGAGAGACGGCTCACAATCGACGAAATGGTAATTTAGCTAAAAATAAGGTGACCAACTGTCTGGCAAGAGGAGATAAAAAGTTTGGTTAAAAAAAATGGTTACACCATATTTTTGAAATCTAACGTTCGACCTGACATCTTGCTCAAACATTTTAATTTGTCGCGCATTTTTGACTCCGTAAAATCGTCTATTGAGCATTTATAACGAAAAAAATGATGCAGAAACAATTATGATAATGATGATTTACAGAAATTCAGCAGTTCGGTTTGGTTCGGGTCGATCTTAGATTAGGTTGGCTGTGTCTTAAAGTAATTTAGCAGGAGTCGGCGCAGCCGACTCCTGCTGAATTACTTTAAGACCCAACAAACCTAACCTAAAACCAAACCGAACGGAACTTAACTGAATCAAACTGAACCAAACCGAACCGAACTAAACCAAAACGAACAGAACCGAACCAAACCGAACCAAACAAAACCGGACTGAACGGAACCGAACCGAACCAAACCGTACCGCACCAGCAATCAGCAAAAATCGGCTGCGCCGGTTCTTGTTGAATAGTTCTAACTAAATAGTTTCCTATAATTTGGGCCTTTAACCCTCAGATGCACCATTCTCAATCTTTGTTGTTTTGTATGTGAGCAACAAGGACTTAATCGCGATTAAATCCATGATCGCGCTTCAGTGCTTACGGTGCATCTGAGGGTAAGTCAGCGTAAGCAAATCCAATTGGGAAATTTGAAATGGCCGAATGACCTGGAAAGTGTCGGCCAAGCAAAAACTTTCTATCAATGTGTCAAAACATCTGTGGGAAGGTCAACTGTACAAATTTTCAAAATTATGTGAAAAAACCGAGAAAAAACACGAAAAACTAGGTATGTAATTAATTTAAAATTGTTAAATTATTAATCCTAAGCTAATTTATAAATTTATGTCGAAAATTTGACGATGCAGTAATAGAAATTGATTTTTTTCAACCAAAACAATTCAATGAAAATCACTATGTAACGTTTTTTAAAAAATTATTAAAAAAAAACCATACTTTTTTTTAAATATCCCGTATCCAAATCGACTAAAAATAGTCCAAAGAATCATTTTCATACAAAAAAATCGTTATATAGGGCGTTTTGACGAGCGAGGTATAACGTAGTAGAACCGCCCTATGTCCTCTTGCCGAAATTCACCCCCAAACATTGATAGGAAATCTTCCGGCTAATTCTTCGTTTCCCGAAATATATTTTTCTTCGTAGAGCGTTCTTGGTGGTCGATAAACTAAAATTTGTTGTTAGTGAACTAGGAAAATTATTGATTCACAGGCATTGGAAAAAGGATGTTCTTCTAAAAATTCTATTAGTTAGATCTTCTTGACGCGTACTTGCTTTCGCCGAACATTTCCTTCATATTTTCTTTTGATTCGCACAATCGTCGACGTGTTTCGTCCATAGTGAGCGGCTACTCGACGCACCGACCAACCGGCATTTATTTTGTCCAAAATTTGAGCTTCATCAAATTCGAAAATTTGTGGAGGCATTTTGGAAAACTTGGATAAACAACAAGAACCGACGTTATGTTTTTGGCAAATAATATAATCTTTGATTAATAAGGGTACTGAAATGCAAAGCCTAAATTTTACCACGTTAAATCGGCGTATGCATTTTATGTGCAATGTGGTCCGCAAACGCTTCATTGCCGATTTAAAGGCTGTTGAAACTAATTTATTTTTTCATTTTTCGTTAATAGCCCTCGCAGTCTTTAAGATATTTAGCTCAAACCTAAAAACTAAAGTAAGCTACATCATTAGGCATATCTAAGAATAATTAGAATCAAAAAAAAAATCTGCGATAATGCTCTTTTTTCACCTTTCTTTCTCCTGAACCTGATGCGTCATTGATAGATACAGAATAAATTCCTTGTTTTATCCAAAAACTTTTTGGTCTCTTGCATTATTTTGTATCTGCGACCGATAAAGACCAAAAATTTTTTATATTGGATCTTATAACTTTCCCCATAACATTACAGTATAATAATAATTGACCACGTAAAAAAATTTCAAACCTGAGAAAATAAGTTCCTGATTTTCCGATTTTAAAGACGCCGTTAAGTGCATTTTCCAACTTTGTAAAACAAGCAGAGTTATATTTTTAGTTATAATGTATTATAACATCAGTTTATGTGTTCTGTTTTAAGACTAAGAAAATAATGGCACATATCAGCCCAATTTTTGGATCCAAAAAGTTTCAGCCAAGGATATTTTCCACCACTTGAGATGAGCCAGATTACTTCTTTCTTATAATGTTCTTGATCTCTTTGTCTTAGTGTAAAAGATTTAGAACTAAGAAAATAAGTCGACTCATACCATTTACTGATCTTTTGAACCCATCGGAAAATCATCACCAGAATGAAAAATTGTTGATTATTATCATTAACAGAACATACCAAAAAATATTCACGGCCTCCCCTACTATGCACACTATAAATAAGTGGGTTACAACCACAGTACACTAATTATGTTACAACATCAGCAGCCCGAAAAATATGCCTGATTTTCAAATTCAAAGTTTCGTATTGTTTGTAAAAAAAATATTGTTATAAGGACCCTGCAATACATAGGACTATGCGGGATTTGATAAAACTTTCCAATGTTGTAGATCTTGATCTGCTAATAACAGTTTAAATAGAACGTTTTGTAATCGTATGTTTTGGAAATGTAATTAGGTATAAAAAATATTTATTTTTGTTGAGTTTTTTTTAAATATTCGACTTGGATAATTGGTGTCAGTATAAAAAAGCACAACCTTTAATAATTAAAAAGTCAAATAAAATATTTAGTAACTGGTCTGGTTATTTTTAAGGATCTTTTATTTAGAATATACATAGACCAGATGTATGCCCGCAGATAGAAAAACGTAACTGCAGTGGACTGTATATATTTTATTAAATCCAATTGTGTGGTTTTAAAATTAAAAACAACCGCGAAATTTAGCGGGAGCTAACACCAAAAGAAAAATTTATAAACTAAAGGCTTTTGTAATTTCCCCGGTATACTGCAATACCTTCTTTGAACATAGGAGATTCTGCCTTTTTATACTGTTGCCAATTCTAAGTAGGATTTTTATTCAAGGACAATTAATAATAATATACATTCACAGGAAGCTCAAAACATGTTAATGACTACCTTTTTTGAAGAACGCGGTATAGTAAAATAACTTTTAATTTTTAATCAGTCCAATGTTCTAACTTTCTTGAAAATTGCGTTTAGCCACGCCGATAGGCATAACTATTATTGACCTTTAATTGGATTTACTTTAATATTGATACATGTTTATCTTTTCAATTTTACATTAAAATGGCCGACATCTTGGGATTATTAAAATCCTCTATTTTGATAGCAGGCTAAAATCAGTAATGTAGTAGGTTATTGTATTCCGGCCTCTAAAGTGCAACATAGTTTGTAAAAATTTCCGTTTGTTGCGCTAGCATAGTAGGTTCTGTTTGACTTTTATATTCTGTGGGTTTGGCTTATGTCAGAGTTGTCATTTTTTGGCGTGGGAAAAAAAAATTAAAACGCATTTATGTAAAACTTTTATTCTTACGCATTAAAACAACTTATTTTTGTGAAGTATATACTTTTATTTTGTCCTCTTTAAATTCCCAACATAGACGTCCTGTAGTTGTCAGAAGTGGCTTAAAGAATACGCCGAAAAACTGTGTTATAAAACTACCACAACAAAATGGACGATGATGGGACATTTCAGATGTCTGTGAAAGACTTGGTTGTGTCTACTGTTAGAGCTATCCACGAACGTGATAATACCCAGTTAAATAACAGGGATTTGGAGCGTCTTATTCCTGAATACAATGGGAATCCAGATGAAGATGTGAAGATATGGTTTGACCGTATTGATAAGATTAGGGCTAAGTTCAGATCATCAGAACAGTCTTTATTGTTGGCCATAATAGGGAAGCTTAATTTAAAGGCCTTGAAATGGTTCTAGTCCAGAATATGTAACGTTAGACCTACATGAGTTAAAGAAGAAAATGGAAAATATGTTTAGCATAAAAGAAGATGCCATTGTGCTAAGACGAAAGTTCCGTTCGGTTAGACGTTGGCATAAGAATGAGTCTTTTAATAATTATTACATGGATAAGATTCTGTTGGGAAATAAATTACAAATACCAGAACAAGAAATGATTAGTTACATAATTGAAGGGTTTGACAATACAAATTTGCAGTCTATGGCCAAATTTAAAGAATTTACATCTCTAAATGCATTGTTATGTAAGATGAATGAAATATCTCCACAAGAGAGAAATAGTGGCCCTGTGCATTCACAGTATCGTAGGTATGAGAGTAGTCGAAGTGGACCTGCCACTGGAAGTTCGACACAGATTAAGAAAGAAACTAGATGCACTGCAATGAAGTTGGTCATATTCTAACTAATTGCACTAAACCAAAACTAGAAAGAGGTTCATGTTATGGTTGTGGTTCTCGAGAGCACATTTTAAGATCTTGTGCAAAGCGTGCGAGCACTTCAACAAGTAACAATGTTAAACCGAATAAGACCACACAACAGGCTGATTGGTAATTAGCTGCTCAAAAGTACAAGATAAGTATAAAGTTCCTGTTCAGCTCAGAGTACAAAATGTTTGTGACTACACAATTAATGTAAATGCTATTTTGGACACTGGAAGCCCTATATCATTTTTAAAATGTAGTGCAGTACCACCTAATTGTATTTCTTCTTTTTTAGATGTAGAAAAAAGTTTTATGGCATAAATGGTTCACTTTTAAATATTTTTACGTATTTTTGAAAAATATGTCATTATTCAAGGTATTTTAATTCCAATTAAATTTTACATTGTACCTGATGACACCATGACATACACAGCTGTTTTGGGAAGGGATTTTACTACTTTACCAAATTTTGAAATTACACTCGGTGAAAACTTAAACATTCAATTTAAAGAACCTCAGCAAAATGTTGAGAACTTAAGTGAGTTTACAAGTAATGAGGTAAGTGAAATAATGTTTATTGATATTTGGGATGAAAAACCAAATTTAAAGTACAAAGTAAATGATACTTTAGACAAAAAAGTTATTTATGAAACTGAATTGCTTATTTCTGATTATTTAAATAAACCTAGACCAGAAACTCCTCACGGAACGAAACGGATTTTGAAATTAAAATTTCCTTAACAAAAGAACAACCTTTTGCATTTAGACCCCCTAAACTTTATTTTTATGAAAAAAATCAACTTATATTATCCGTGAATCAAATTCTGAATCTTGTAGACCGATTGTTTTACAAGAAAAGAAAAATGGAGAGACAAGATTATGCATTGACTTTCGTGAATTAAATAAATTAACAGTAAAAAAATCATTATCCGATACCTCTTATTGATGATCAGCTCAAGAATAAAAAATATTTTACGAAATTAGATTTGAAAAATGGGTTTCACCATATTCGTGTGACTGAAGACTCAATTAAGTATACCTCATTTATCACTCCGTTGGGTCAGTGGGAGTACTTGAAGATGCCTTTTGGTCTGACAAATGGGCCTTCAGTATTCCAAAGGTACATAAATACAGTTTTTAAAGATTTATTGAAACAACATAAGGTTCAGATATTTTTGGATGATTTATTAATAGCTACAACTACCATTGAAGAAAATTTAATGATTTTGGAAGAGGTGCTTGATCTTATGGTGAAAAACTTAATTGAACTACGAATGGATAAGTGTTCCATCTTGGAAACTGAAATTATTTTCTGCGGGTACCAAATCAATTATTTGGGAATTCGTCCCAATCCAGAAAATCTGAGAGCTGTTTAAGATTATCCAGTCCCTGACTCACCTAAAAAAGTACAAAGATTTTTAGGCCTTATTTCCTATTTCAGGCGTTTCATTTTTCAGTTTTCTGTAATTGCAATACCCCTTTATGATTTGATCAGAAAGAATGTCAAGTTTACTTTTGGAGAGCCTGAATTAAAAGCATTTAATACCCTTAAAGATGCTTTAACAAAATCTCCAGTTTTAGCTATTTATTCCCCTGATCTTGAGACCGAATTGGATTGTGATGCATCTGCTTCTGGTTATGGCGCAATTTTATTGCAGCGACAAAAAAATAACTTATTTCAACCAGTCAGTTATTTTAGTGAAAGAACAACCCCTACAGAGTCACAATACCATAGTTATGAGTTGGAACTAATGACTATTGTTTATTCCCTTGAGCGGTTCCGTGTTTATTTGCAAGGAATAAAATTTAAGATTGTTACAGATTGTAATTCAATTAAGTTGGCACTCAATAAGAAAGGAATAAATCGAAGAATCAACCGTTGGGCATTGATGCTTCTTAACTATAATTATGAGCTTGAACACCGTGATAGTAGTCGCATGAGACATGTTGATGCTCTTAGTAGAGCCAATGCTATTTTCATTTTAGAGGAAAACACATTTGAACAAAATTTAGCTGTGGCACAAAACCTTGATCCTAAGATATTGTCTATTAGGGAAAAACTTGAGGTATCTGAAGATAAGTAGTAACGCCTCGAAAAGTGAAACACGTGTGTTTAATGCTCTGCGTAAAATGGGCAAAACAGTGTGTTAAAAGTACTTATTTTAATTTTTACGTAAATCCTTTAAAAAATACGCTGAATTTTTCTAGATTGGTTTTAAATCAAGAAGAGTTACTTAACAGGGATTATTGATAAAAAAAACCTGTGTGAATATTAATAAAACCTATAGTTAAAATAAATTAAATTGCTTATCAGTTTTATACTTTTTTGCCGTTTATCTGTTTTTGTGCGAAACCGAGCTCGTTATAATGACATTGAACTGCGGGATTTGCGAGGTGCGAATAGGCCGGTCAGCTGTGACCGTCGATTGTTTTCGTTGTAAACAACAGTTTCATAATTCTTGCTTAGAGCCTCCATATCCTGTTGAAGCCCTTAAACAGCAGGGGTTCTCCTATCGATGCAAGCCATGTATGTCCACTAATAATAAAGGGTCCAGCGGATCTGATGATTCATTAAAAACTATGTTAATGCAAATCAATAATAAAATGGACATTATGCAATCCGACCTAGGAGAGCTCAAAGGCACTCAAACTGGCCTCCAAGATTCGATTCAATTCCTTGGAAATAAGATCGACGATTTTAATGCGAAAATAATACAAATGGAGGAAACTGTCAAAGAAATCCCAAAAATTGATTCAAAAGTGTCAGATTTAAATAGACAAGTTTTTGAGTTAAAATCTACGGTAAATTCATTACAACAGCAAGCAAGAATTAATAATATTAAAATAAGTAAGGTTCCAGAGAAGTGTGGGGATAATTTACGGTCGGTAATTAACTCTATTTTTAAAGCTCTCGGTACGGCTGAGGATACCTTTGGATTATATAAAAGAGTTGCCCATATGAATCAAGATAACACGTCACCACGCTCTATAATAGTGGCAATGAGAACAAAAGAAGCAAAAGATAACGTTATTGCAGCTATCAGAAAAAAGAAGGGCTTAAAATTGAAAGAAGCAGGATTGTCACAAAATGATTTAGCTCTATATATTAATGAGCACTTAACTCTAGAGAATAAAGCTTTATTTAAGAAAACTCGCGATTTTTGCAAGAACAGTCCTGGAGCTAAGTGCTGGACTTATGATTGCAAAATTTATATGAACTATAAGGACAAAGTAAAGCAAATAATAACAGAAAACATGCTTAAAAAATAAAAATAAAATCTTTAAAGTTCGTTTTTAGTTAATTTAGGTTATTTTTTAGTTTTATTATAATGGCTCTTAAAATTAAATACCAGAATGTTGGGGGAATGAGAACAAAATTACAAGAGTTTTATCTGTCTACATTGGGTGATCGGGCTGATGTTCTGTGTGTAACTGAATCATGGTTTAATTGCAGTATTTTTGACTCTGAATTTATCGACAGTGACTATTATGATGTTTTCAGATTAGATAGAGATTTACAACGATCAAATAAAAAAGATGGTGGGGGTGTTTTTATAGCGGTGGCTAAGAAATTTAATTCATTGGGACATTTCAATTGGAGCTGCGATGGAATTTGCGAAGACTTGTGGGTGGAAATTCAAGTGTCAACATCGGTATCTATTTTGGTTTGTTGTATTTATGCGCCGCCGGAGAAAATCTTAGTGCACACTTAAATAAAGTTTCAAGTATCGTTCAAATGTATCCGTCAACAAAATGTGTTATTGTTGGTGATTATAATGCGTCAAGAATAAAATGGATATTTGATAATGCTGAGTATTGCTACGTACCCTCGGATGTGGCTGGGACATATGGTGAGTCACTTGTTGATTTTTTTAATTTAATAAACTTTGATCAGTTTAATGGCGTCTCTAATGATAATCAGGGATTTCTAGATTTGGTTTTTAGTAACCTTAAAAATGTCTCTGTGACTAGGTCTTTGGATCCTTTCGTAAAGGAAAGACCGCATCAACACAAATGTATTGATATTATAATTGAAACTAATGCACAAGAGACTCTTAAAGCAAAATCGAATTTTGAAAAGTTAAAATATAATTATGCCAACTATAATGTTATAAATGAAAAACTGTCAGAAATTCCTTGGTTAAATCTTTTTAATGATCTCACAGTTGATGATTGTGTACATGTATTTTACCAGAGGATCTATGGAGTTGTCACAGAGAACATACCAAAGAAAAAAATAAATAATAAATACCCAACCTGGTACTTCTCAAGTACTAAAGGGCTAATAAAACAAAAGTATAAACTACATCAAAGGTGGAAAAAATACGGTAACCCTGTTGATTATGTTACTTTCTCCGATTTAAGGAAAAGAGTTGTGGCAGCAATAAGAACAGACTACAAAAATTATGTTACTAATACTGAGAAAAACCTTAAGCATAACGTTAAATCATTTTGGAGTTTTGTAAATAATAAAAGAAAGGTAAAAAGCATACCTAAATCAGTAAAATATCAGGACTGCACCTACAACAATGACGCTGAAATCTGTGATGCTTTTTCATCTTTTTTTTCTAGTGTTTATGAACCTGCCTCAATGCCCTCTAACATTTCCTTATTAGAGACGCCATGTGACTCAGTTATTTTAAACTCCATTTCCGAAGAACAAATTAAATTTCAGTTAAATAAGCTGGATATAAACAAAGGTCCAGGACCAGATAAATTGCAACCGATCCTTTTCAAATCTTGTGCGGAGTCATTGATACTGCCACTTTTTTAATATTTAATAAAAGTTTATCCGAAGGGCACTTTCCAACTATATGGAAATGTGCCAAAATAATACCAGTTTATAAAAGTGGCAGCAAAGTCGATGTTATAAACTATCGACCAATATCGATCCTTTCAATCCCAGGAAAAATGTTGGAAGCAATCATAACGAAGGAGTTATTCTTTAAATTAAAGCATGTTCTGGGAGAAACCCAACATGGGTTTTTTAGGGGTAGTGTAACGTGTCATTTTTACGTTTAAGACAACGTTACATATTTGTTTATTTAGGTAAATAATCAAGGCTCTTTGATTCGTCTTTCTGTACACAAAGTAAGGGTATTTTATAGAGCTAGGTTTGGAGGTTATATAGTGTCTAGGAAGTTACCTTAAAAGGGGGCATTCCATCGGATTACTGTGGACACTACGCACATCGCATTATCTGGACATCGTAATTGGAATTTAAGATCACAGGCTTCGGGAAAAATCACATAAAAATTTTGATTGTTTTGTTTTTATCTGTGGAATTTTGTGATTCACTTGACGTTCATAAAGTTAAACAGCTGTTATGCTGGGGAATGGCGGCGTTGCCGCATCACAAATGGTTTTAGTAACAGGAAGGAAACATTTGGATGAACATGTCATTCCCTTACGTTTATTTTCGAGGATATTGGGACAATCCGAACCTCATAGCTAGTTGTGACTTTGATATCTTTATTAATTTGATAGGGAGAGGATGGAATAAATACGAGTCGTGCACTTTTGTAAATGGGAGATAAACGAGGGATAAAAACCAAGACTAAAAGAATAAACGAAATCGTGTGAGTTAACATCTGAACACTCTTGTGCCGAGCTTCTTAGCAGTAGTTCAGTGTGTATTTTTGGGTTCAGGTTCAGAAACAACTTTATTACAGTAGAAATGTTTTACAAGAATGGCGTCAAACCATATGAATCTTAGAGAAAACATATATAAAGAGCAAAGGAAACTTGTGACTAAAACTGTAGCTAAAATACAACTAAATTCTACACTTAGTATAGCTTTACTCATATGGGAATTGGTTGAGTGTTCGAATATTCCTGGGTTTGCTGCATGCCCTGATCTCCAGTAATTGATTTTACAGTTGATGGTTTCAATGCTGAGCTTCTTCTAGTCCGTCGGGTTATTCTTCTTCTACTTGATATGTTGGTGGGGGTCCGGTAGGCAAATGTTCGGTCAAATGTATGGAGGGTGTCTCGACGTCCTTGTTATAAAAATTTCAACCGTGGAAATAGATCCGACAACACCTCAAGGTGGTCGGTGCTGCCCCCTATAGACCTGTATAGAACTATTGCTGTACCTCGTTGGTTAGTTTGAAAATCGCGGGTTTTTCTGGTTGGTTGGTATTGCGTTTTACTGTCCTCACTCCCCACCAAATTTACAAAACGGTTTCCGGCCACCTCGGTTTTTGTGTTCTGCCTGGTCTCTTTGCTAACAAATTTTGGCTGGGTCGGCAACAGGCTCTGGGATCGCCATTGTTTTTGGTTTGGCACTGCAGCGAATTGTAGGAGATATCCCAGAGACTGTAAAGAGTGAGTCCGTCGTGAGGCGTATCTCGTGGACGGCTCATATCCTCTACATAGAGGGATTTAAGTCGGCCTACGCCATTTGCACGGAAAGAGCATTGCCCTGTCAATTCCAGCGACGGGACAGTTGGGCTGGACGCTGGTGGGAAGCCGGACGGGCCAGTTATAACCCTGGGAAAGGGTTCTACGCTCGGGCAAGAATCCCACAACCTTTTTATGCTCGGCAAGAAACCAACAACATTTTGTCCACGATGTGCTGCACTAGTACCATGTGCTAGTTAGTCAGCAGGGAAGGCGCGGCAGAACTGGGACCGGTGGAGTAGCAGAAGATGTCTGGTACAACACATCCAGGTTTACAAAATAAAACACATTTATACACAAAATAATCAAGGACCAAGGTAGGAGCAAGCCTTAACTTTAATTCTTTTCCTCATATATAAATTTTTTAATATAATTTAGATGTAATCTTTTCATATATAAGTTTTCACAGTATAATTTCAACATTTCTTGTAAACGCAAGATAAGGTATGACGTCATAACCCTGGTTTTGCAGCATATTTACTACATCGACTTGTTTTCCTTCATTTCATTTATTTAAGATAATTTTACTGTCAAATTTAAAGGGCCTTGCTATTTTGGCCCTATTTAAAGTGCCTTGCTATTTTGGCCCTGACTTGTTTGGTATTTTTCTCAAGTTTTACAATCAAAATATACAAGATGAACTAAATTTCTTTGTTATTTGTACAATCCAGTGAGCCAACTTTGCGGAGACAAAAGAGAGATGAGATTATATTTTGTTTCTAGCGGTTTCGTCACACATTTTTATCTCATGGGGTGGATCTCGGACTGGGTTGCTGTCTGTCTCATTCTACCCAATGTAGAATGATGACAGCAGATATTTGGTCTAGATCTCCCCATGATGGAACGATTTTGGAAGTATATATATATTTTTTTAACAATCATTCATATAATTGAGTCCTACGCTACTGATTCAGATGTAGGTACACTATGACCTGTTAAAGGAGTCCATCTACCTGTAAAGTGCTTCTAGTTTTGTCATCTTAATTCAATCTTTTAGAATTTTATTCTGTTTATTTTTTTTGGTTATTCTTAATTACACAAATACTCTGGAAGCCTCGGAAGTAAGTAGAATTTCATTGTTTGGCTGCAACGTTTGGGTTGAACTGTATTTTATTTAAGATCTTCTTTGTAAAACATTGGTATTAAATAATGTGGCGCACTTAAAAGTTTCTTATTTCTGAACCCCCCCTTCTCCACTGTATAAAAGTTACCGGGCATATCAATGTTTTACCTAGCTGGAAAATACAGTTCTGCTTCCAGATATTTGTTTAATTATTCAATGGTTTTGTTGTGTCACAAGTCGGCAAATTGTCACTATCCTAATTACAGTGTCACAAATTGGCGCCCAAATTATTTTTTAACTTTTTTTAAGGCCACAAATTGGCGCCCTACGTGTGTTTTGGCTAGTTTTTTTTTAACATCTGATGTAATTTTTTTTTTGGTTTTTTTTGAATTTGGAAAAAAAAAGACACATGTTTTTTAAATTTTTTTTTGAGAAAATTTTTTTTGTGGTACAGCCAAAGCCAGGTTAGAGGCTTTCAGTGGCTGTGGGTGGTTTTGACACTCAATCATTTTTTTTTTCATAAAAAACAAGATCATTGGTTTTTGGAAATAACATTTTTTTAAACATTTATTTTAGTAATATTTGAACGTTGATTTGGAACTAGGTTTGTTGTTTTAGTAATCCTCTTAGTTTTTTATTAGCTTATCTTCACAAGTTTTTTCTTGGAAAATAAAAGATTCATTTTTGTTTATTAAGGAAGAATAAGTGGATAAAAAAACATAGGAGTCCAACTCATGTTCTTAATTCTTTAAAGTTTTTGTAGGAAAAACATGTTTTAGTTTTTTTAATTTTTTTTAAGAAAAATAAATACAACAATGTAAATTTACTTCAATTTTTTTTTCTCGTTGATTTATAGGTGGATGGACCTCCAGACATAGTCTTCTTAGGTTTAAATATATGCCAGATGTAGTGTGTTTTTTTCTAACAATTTTTTTTTGCAGGTTGCCTACTTCTAATATGTTATTATTTCCTGCTTGTGATAAGATAGAAATTGTTTCACAGATTATTTTTTAGTACAGTCAATTTATTTAGGTCAACAAGTTTTTTTGGTCATTTTAATTTTTTTGTGGGATATCACCGCTTGGAAATTGGAATATTTTTACAGGGTTTCACACAAATTTTTCTTGGCTGAGTTGTTTTGGAGTAAATATAGCTTGACAGATGGTAGCTTTGTTTAGTTGAAAGTATTGATTGGTAATGAAAGAAAGGGAAAATGAGTTTATTTTGCTTTGTCATTTTCTTTTCTTGTTTTTTTTGGAGGTAACTGTTGATGACAATTAAGAACTTACGTCACTCAGTTACATCGGGTCAGAGGAGGGTACTACTACTACTAGTGTCGGCTCGGGAGGTTAGGAAACACAAGGCTAAAACCCCTAGAGTGACACCTTGGCTGAAGATCAATGCCAAAAGTCCAGTTGACATTTTTTTTTGGGGTATTTTTTTGGAAAGACAGTTTTTAGGTCTTTGGTTTAGTTGTCTAGTTGTGTTTCGTGACTGGTCAAATTTTTTTTGGTAGAAAATACAGCGTTGGGCTTTGGAGTGCATTTTTTAAAAATGACCTACGGGTATTTCTATCAATTAAAGTTTTCTGGTACACATTTTTTTTTTCTGTATTTTTTCTGCGTTCAGGTCATAGCTTGGTCATGGCCATTGGAGAGCAAACATTTATGTTTGAGCCTTGAGAAGTTTTGCCTGCTCCAGATTGAATACAGAGAAAATGAATTTGAAGCCCAACTAGATATAATACCACAAAAGAAATGTTTAACTGAGACAGATATAGATATAAGTTTTTTTGATTTTTTTTAGTTCATTTGTAGAGTTCATTTTTAAAGTTCAGTAATTTTTTTTAAGTAAAGTCATTTTGAGTCAGTGAATTTAAGAGAGACTTTCAACTAAATATAAATGCTAGTCGGTGGTAATTGGTAAAAATATTTCCAAATTTTACTTTTTTTTTAAATAATTTAATTTTTCGTAAAAAATTATTTCCTTTCTGTTAACATAACTTCTCGAATTCTTGGTTTGGTCTAAACGGTTTGTATAGTGTTCGTAATTTAAAGGGTGACCAGACAGGTTATATTTTTTTTAGGGGACCAATCGGGAACTTCTTGAGTTACAAAAAGGTGAACTTTTTTTGTCTTAGTTGATCAGGCAGGAATAAATAAATCTTTTACTTCCAAATCATAATTTTAAATAACAAGATTTATTGGTTAAGTGTTTGGGTCTTATAGTAAAAAACGTTTTGTTTTTGGAGGGGACTGGTATGATATGAAATTAGTTTAATTTCATGCCAAATGTTGTTTGACGGCAGATATGCTAGTCTTCAATTTTTTTTGTTAGTTTGCAGTTCAGGACAGTGGCGTGTACTTAAAGGGGCCTTACATCTGCGCCCATTGTAAAGCAACTTCCAACATACTTGCTTAGCTTTTCACTTAATCTTCGTTTTGTTGCTTCTGAAATTAAAGCGTTATGTTGGATAACGATGGATGGTGTTAGACTGAGAAAGTACCTAGGTATTTAGGGATGAAAATTTGGAAGTTGTGGACAATTGGGAAATAATTTTTTTTATTTCATTTTTTTTTTAATTTTAAAATAGTTTCATACTGATGACCTCAAATAATGAAGCAAATTTTTAAATTACAATACACTGTTGTGGAATAAATGGGAAAGTGTTCAGGTTAAACAATAAATTTAAGATGATTGATTTTTAAAAAAACGATTTTAATCTAAGAATAAATTTAAAAACAATAGGTTTTCTTTGATGAGACTAAACAATGATGAGGACATATACTTTTTTTTTGTTATGCATAATATGATAGTAGTACCTTTTGTATTGCAATAATTAGGGTTTTATTTCTCCCGCGAGCTGGGTGGAAATGGAAGAAATGTTTGGTTCGGAGTGTAGAAATCGAGGAACGAGGAGTTCCTGCTAATCTTTTTAGGATTTCGCAACTTCGGTTTTCGCTAAATTAAAATACATCCAAATTTGGCCTACAGGCTGAATCTCGCATTTTCCAGGACCTTGCAGATTCGCGGAGAAAGACAAATTTTGTGATCTATTTAATTATGACTGGAATTAAAATAGTAACATGCACATGAGGGAACTAGATATATTTAGGTTAAAAAGTAGTAAGAACACTGATCTGAACAGTTTTCCATAATAGTGTCCTATTTTCACAGGGTGCTTCAAAATATCTTCACCCTTTCTTTGAAATAAGATATTGTTTCGCCTGTGGGTGTTTGACCGTTTAAAAAATATATAGGGTCCAGATGGGATTGGAATGGAAATCACAAGTTTTTGGGTTTTATTGACATTATACTTAGGGAATAGGGGAAATGTCTAATAAAAAGTTTTTTGGTTTTAGGCCGAGTTTTGTTGAGATAACAAAAGTTTAATTGGGACCGGGAGTTTTATTATGCTCTTTTAAAATTAATGTAATAGTTTTGGCTTCTTGATTTTTGTTTTCTGGGTTTTTACGCAGGATTATTCCCAACTGTTTCATTTCAAAATATCATTTGTAGGTGATGGGGTCTCATTAGCCCTTGGACATTTGGTAGATTTGCTTTGACTGATAGTTGTGGAGTGGGCCCAACTTAATTTTATATCTCGTAAACACCAGGAATAGGGATCTGAGAATGCATTAAGCAGTAAAATTTTTTTTTGATTAGATGTTGTGTGTAAAGACACTTGAGTAGGCAGATTTAGTTTTACAACGTTATAGGTGAACCTTGGAATTGTTTTCATATTTGGTTTTTTGAAAGTGCACACAAGAAAATTCTTTACGGAGTTGAGTGCAAAGGTTCTTCACATTATAGTGGTACAGTAAATAAGTACTAACGTTGCTTATTTCCTTAAGTAATAATTTTAAACAAATACACTAACATCGGTTGTTTTTTTGAACATAAATATTTTTTTTTACTTTTCCTAAACTGATTGTTTTTTTGCAATTACGATTTTTATACCTTATGATTCTTAAGTAAATTTAATTTTCAACATTTTTTTGTATAGTAAATTAATTTTTCTAGCTCATTTACTTTTCACATTGCCACAGTTTTGGGAGAGGGAAGGGAATTGACAACTGTTTTTTTAAAGGAAAAGAACAAAAACTGTTGCATGACAACTAGAATAAGATTTTTCTGGTGTTGATTTTATAAAAAAAAAAATTTAAGGTTCACTAATAGGAGCTGCAACCCCACCTAAACATTTTTAATTTTTTTTTGAAAATATTTTTTTAAATATTTTTTTTTTATATTTTTTTTTAAAAGGGAGACTTGATTTTCTTGTTGGACATTTTTTCCTTGGTGCATAGTAGTACCTTGTCCCTACAATGGTTCTACCAGTTTATTTAAATATTTTTTTTTCTGAATTAAAATATAATTTTATTTCGAACCCTCACGTTTTAACAACCTATCATCATTTGTTTTAAAATTTTTTTTCTTCTCCCTACTCCAAACCACCTATCAGAGTGGAGTAATTTTTGAAAATTTTAGTGAGTCACTAATTAATTTTTTTTGACTATTGGACTACTGTGGTCGACACCAAAAATTTTTTTTTAATTTTTTTTGGACACCTTTCGGTACGATCCTAGGGTCTTCTTGACCATGGGTTGATGCATCAATTTAGTTTAAAATTTTGGGAATTTCATTTTTAACGATTATTAGAGAGTTGCATTCCTACCAAGACGTTATTTGTGTAAATTTTTTATTACCATCGGTAATTTTTTTTTTTAATTTTCTTTAAATTTTTTTTATTACACACAACATCCTTACTAGTCTAATTCGACGCAATTTCAGCGAGCGGGTTTTTTTTAATTGAGCATATTTTACGATTTCTATAACATGAACATCTGTTCGGATGTTTATTGCGTTCACTTATATATTAAGGGATGATGTGACCTTAAGCAATGCATGTTTCGTGTAAACTCAGAGTAGGTAAGCAGGTTAAAGTGGGTTTTGATTCTTTCTTTTTAGAAAAATCATTGTATACGGCGATTTGGGTTTTTTTTGAGGAGTTAGCTTTAACTGTGTACAACAGCTTTGGGATTTTTTGTTATAGGTAGTCTGTTGTACGTTCCATTTAGGGATAAATTTACCTATTCGGTTGCTGAGGTAAACAAACATCACTTAACTTTAATTTTAATCCAGTTCAGCTAGGATAAGCGCAATTATTTTTTTTTTGGTTTTACTCACGCAGGAGTGAAACATAAGACCTAAACACTGCCAAAACTCTTGTCTCTCTTTTATTTTTTAACTTTTTTTTATGGCTACTTGTTAATTCTAATTTAGGATTTAAGTAGTTATTTCTCTCTGCAAGGTTGGACGTCATAGTTGGTTGTACAAATACTTAATATAAATTATGATTACATTTTTAAATGCAAATAAATTTTACTTTCTTACTGCTCCGGTGTTTTTCGGTTTTGTTCGCGTCTGCCCGTATTTAAGTTTTATATTTTCTACATTTGTGAGAAAATTTATAGTGATTTTCACTAGTGAGTTTAAAGTGAACTTTGTGTTTGTTATTGCGTTGTTTAGTTTTTATAATTGGGAGGTATAATTAAGAGTTTTGAAGTTTAAAGTTTCAATATAAAAGGCACCATGGCTATTTCTTTGAGTCGGTTGTCTGACATAAGGTACTTAGTCAAGGACGAGTTAATCTACGAATTAACATGGAGAGGCATAGCCATTGGATCGGTGGAAGAGATGAAGCAACAGCTCATATTGATTAGACAGAGAGAAAGGACTGATGGAAGTATGAGATACCCTCCGTATCCCTTTAAATTTGGCCAAGATGCTTTTAGCTGCATGAAGAAGCTTGATAGTCTGGTACCGCTGGTAGAGAAGTTCTCTGGTACGAGTAAAGGGGGAAAGTTTAGAAAAATCGCTGTAAGGTTGGAACATGTGTTAGCCAGGATAAATAACATGAATCCGTCTAACTTTGAAGAAAGTCAAACCAAAGGCATACTGGTTGCGGAAACCTTGAGTTTGATTGGGAGGTTGCAGAGCCAAGCAACAGATTTATTAAGAGTTGGCGTGACCTCAGATGATGATGAAGCATCTGAAACTCAATCAACAAGTCGAAGCCAGTCTCAACTCCCGCAACCACAGCTCTCGAGCACACAAAGAACAGCTCAACAGCCCACAAACCAACCGTCGGTCATTGCTCCAGTGCAAATGCAAGTGCTAACGAACCCAACTCAAACACCAATACAGGCACCAGTCCCTATGCCGATTGAGAATTACGGTACATCAGCTTTTCATTATCAACAACCGTCTACCGTTCCTTTGAGTCTAGCTGCCCTCCAAAGTAGCATTGCACCAATTGCTCAGTCACGACCATTTTCATGTTCGTCGCCAGTACCAATGTCAAGTGATCCTGGTTCTTCATATCACGTTGCACCTGTACCTCCGCATAAGTGGAACATAAAGTTTACAGGCGAGAGGGGTACAATCTCCGTCACCGCATTTTTCGAGAGAGTGGACGAGTTGAGTCAGGCTAGAGGAGTCAGCAAAAAGGTTTTACTGAATTCGGGCATTGATCTTTTTGAAAAGTCAGCTTATACTTTTTACAAAGATGTACGTAGAGAAGTCCATACATGGGAACAGCTGGAACAAAGGTTCATGGCAGAATATCTTCCTTCTTCATATGGCGAGAAGCTATTGAAGGAGATCCAAAAACGTAAACAAGGCCCTGGAGAGTCTATAGGGACCTATATTGCTGTCATGAACACATATTTCCAAAGACTTGGCTGTCCTGTTTCTGAAGAGGCAAAATTAGCTATCGTCTTCAGAAATATAGCGGACATCTATAAGAAAGGGTTGATTGCTACTGAGGTCAATAGCCTATCACATTTAAAAGATTTGTGTCGTAGAATAGACCAGAGATATGGTTTAGAAGAGGAGAATTTTACTCCTAGAAGAAACCAATCTATTGAACCTGACTTAGCCTACGTTGGCGTAGAGAGCGATAATGACGATTTTCCAACAGGGATCGATACAATTCAGATATCAGGCGCCGGAACATCAAATCAACAGAATTTTAGTGTTCCTGATAATAGATTTAATAGAAATAGGCAACAGCCAGCAAGCAATTTCGCTGCTAGAGCTGATAGAGATAGACAGCAACCAGCTAGTGGTCAGTCTAGTGTAAATGACAGAGATGGACAACCACCACAAGGTGCTAGACCTGGTATGGCGAACAGGGACGTTGTTTGTTACAGATGCAACCAAACAGGGCACATGGCAATCGGGTGCGCATTACCTAGAGGCAAACAGTGCTATTCGTATATTTAGTTGCAGGGGTTACAGTAAGAGAATGTCGTAATTGTAATCGTCAGGGAAACGGACCCAGGCGCTCGTAGGTGGTCGACCTTCGAGTCAGCCTGAACAAGCATCGACCGATAGGCTAACGTACGTTTTAGATTATGTGATAAGTCATGCTCGTAAAGATGAAAGGCCTTATTTAGAAGTGGATGTGCTCGGAAATAAGTTATTAGGTTTGTTGGATTCCGGGGCTTCACGTACCTTTTTAGGGAATCATGGTTGGTCAATCATCGAGAGGTTTGGGTTTTCACTTGATACGACGAAGAAGACGAGTTGTATTGTGGCAAATGGTCAAAGCACGAGTAGTATTGGAACAGTGCAGCTTCCTATGCGAGTTCAGGACAAATTTAGGTTAATAGAGGTCGTCGTCGTTCCTGAATTGCCGCACACTTTGATTTTGGGATTAGATTTTTGGATTTCGATGGGGATAGTACCGAACTTAAGTACTAATGAGTGGCACTTTGCCGATAATAAAGATGTGATTTGTTTTTTAGAAACACCAGACCAACAAACTACTCTTTCGCCTTATGAATCAGAACGACTAGAGGAATTGGTCGATAAATATAAGACTATTATGGGTGACTCACTAGGATGTACAGACAGGGTAGAGCATAAGATTACAACAGATGCAGCACCGATAAGACAACGTTCATATAAGGTCTCACCGGTCATTCAGAAACTTATTGATGACGAAATCGACGAAATGCTGAAAATGGATGTGATAGAACGTAGTAGTAGTTCATGGGCTTCACCAGTGGTAATGGTTCAAAAGAAAAACGCAAAGAAATATCGTTTCTGTGTAGACTACCGCAAATTGAACTCAGTGACGGCGCGTGATAGTTATCCTTTACCACTCGTATCCGAGACTCTTGACAAGTTGAAAGATGCTAAATACTTGTCAACTTTAGATATCAAAAGCGCTTATTGGCAAGTACCAATGGAAGAATCATCGAAGCCACTAACAGCATTCATCTGTCGACGAGGTCTCTTCCAATTTAAGCGGTTACCATTTGGTCTTCATAATGCACCTGCAACTTGGCAGAGACTCATAGATAGCATCATAGGAAACGATTTAGACCCCTACGTGTACGTATATCTCGATGACCTCGTAATTGTCACACAGAGCTTTTTTGAACATCTTAGAATTCTTGAGGAAGTCCTACGAAGATTGCAGAATGCAAAAATAACGGTAAGTTGGGAGAAATGCCAACTGTGTAGGCCAGAAATGACTTATTTAGGATTCGTAGTGGACCGTCGAGGCATCCGAGTCGACCCTAATAAAATTAGAGCCATGTTAGAGCTCCAGAGGCCAAGAACTGTCAGAGAAGTTCGTAGAGTTGTAAGTACAATATCCTGGTATAGACGTTTCATAGAGAATTTTTCAGCGATAATAGCTCCAATTACAGCTCTAACTAAGAAAAATCAAAAGTTCGATTGGACTCCAGACTGCGAAAAAGCATTTATTAAGATTAAGGAACTTTTAGTAACTGCACCGATTCCTACATGTCCAGATTATACCAAAGAATTTGTCATTCAAACAGATGCCTCAGGATATGGAATAGGAGCATGTTTAACGCAACCTTATCCCGAAGGAGACAAAGTCATTTGCTATTTGAGTCGATCTTTAACTAAGCAAGAACGTGTTTACACGACCACCGAGCGAGAATGTTTGGCATTGGTTTGGGCGATAGAGAAGCTCCGGCCTTATATTGAGGGGATCTCATTTAAGGTCATAACAGATCATTTTAGTTTAAAATGGCTTCATAGCTTGAAAGAGCCCAGTGGAAGACTTGCTCGTTGGTCTGTAAAACTGCAGCAATATGATTTTGAAGTAATCCATCGGAAAGGGAAAGATTTAGTTGTCCCGGACATGTTGTCTCGTGCAGTACCTATGATTGATACAATTTCGCAGCCCAGAGATGTTTCAACAACAATAAAAGATCGATGGTACCAAAAGATGATAAAGAGGGTCGTAGAATCACCATTAAAATTTATGAATTGGAGATACACTGATAATAAGTTGTATAAATATGTCAAACAAGAATACCCTCAACTTTCACCATCTAATGAATATTGGAAAGAGGTAGTCCCCAAAGATCATAGGCGTAGAATTATAGGAGAAGCTCACGATCCTCCTACCGCAGGACATATGGGTGTGTATAAAACCTTCCACAGACTGGCAGAAAAATATTATTGGCCAAAAATGCGCCAGGACGTGGCAACTTTTGTAAAGAAATGCTTTATCTGTGCAGCTCATAAAGGTGATACACAAGGTGTATCTGATCAGATGATATCTCACCCAAAACCAACTCGTCCTTGGGAAATTATTTCGACTGACTGACAGCCCCTACTCAAGCTGTTGTCAAACATCTTGAGGAGCAAGTATTTATGGTCTTCGGAGTACCCCGTTTGATACTTTGTGATAATGGCCCTCAGTACAAAAGTAACGAATTTAAGCGTTTTGCTGAGAGTTATCAGGTTAAAATTCAGTATAATCCGTACTATCACCCCAGAGCGAATCCAACAGAGAGGACGAATCGCACGTTAAAAACCATGTTATGTTGTTATGTGAAAGACAACCACAGGAAGTGGGACGAACAAATACATAAACTTGCCTGCGCGATTCGTACTGCAACCCATGAGACAACCAGGATGTCTCCTTTCTTTGTTAATTTTGGTAGGAATATGTGTTTATCAGGTAAAGATTACTCCAACCCAGTTTTGTTATCTGAAGAGAATGGTGTACAATCCGCAGCTGAAAGTAAGAACGAAGGTTTCCGGAAGCTCTATGCTGATGTTAAGAGTTGGCTGGAGAGAAAAACGTAGTTCAGTATAATTTGCGTACAAGGGTACCCAACTTTGCTGTGGGTCAGCGTGTTTGGAAGAAAAATTATGTTTTGTCAGATGCTGCGAAGTTTTTCTCGAAGAAGTTAGCACCGAAATTCGTTGGTCCTTATGTGATTAGGAATAAAATTTCTCCATGGATATTTGAGCTTTAGGAACCATCGGGTAAAGTACTGCCAGGGAGTTGGCATGCCAAAGACCTTAAGTCGGCAGCGGACCTCTCCGATTAACCTTTTTAGGTTAATCGTCTTGAAGTTGGGGGGGGATTATGTAACGTGTCATTTTTACGTTTAAGACAACGTTACATATTTGTTTATTTAGGTAAATAATCAAGGCTCTTTGATTCGTCTTTCTGTACACAAAGTAAGGGTATTTTATAGAGCTAGGTTTGGAGGTTATATAGTGTCTAGGAAGTTACCTTAAAAGGGGGCATTCCATCTGATTACTGTGGACACTACGCACATCGCATTATCTGGACATCGTAATTGGAATTTAAGATCACAGGCTTCGGGAAAAATCACATAAAAATTTTGATTGTTTTGTTTTTATCTGTGGAATTTTGTGATTCACTTGACGTTCATAAAGTTAAACACATGTCATTCCCTTACGTTTATTTTCGAGGATATTGGGACAATCCGAACCTCATAGCTAGTTGTGACTTTGATATCTTTATTAATTTGATAGGGAGAGGATGGAATAAATACGAGTCGTGCACTTTTGTAAATGGGAGATAAACGAGGGATAAAAACCAAGACTAAAAGAATAAACGAAATCGTGTGAGTTAACATCTGAACACTCTTGTGCCGAGCTTCTTAGCAGTAGTTCAGGGTGTATTTTTGGGTTCAGGTTCAGAAACAACTTTATTACAGTAGAAATGTTTTACAAGAATGGCGTCAAACCATATGAATCTTAGAGAAAACATATATAAAGAGCAAAGGAAACTTGTGACTAAAACTGTAGCTAAAATACAACTAAATTCTACACTTAGTATAGCTTTACTCATATGGGAATTGGTTGAGTGTTCGAATATTCCTGGGTTTGCTGCATGCCCTGATCTCCAGTAATTGATTTTACAGTTGATGGTTTCAATGCTGAGCTTCTTCTAGTCCGTCGGGTTATTCTTCTTCTACTTGATATGTTGGTGGGGGTCCGGTAGGGAAATGTTCGGTCAAATGTATGGAGGGTGTCTCGACGTCCTTGTTATAAAAATTTCAACCGTGGAAATAGATCCGACAACACCTCAAGGTGGTCGGTGCTGCCCCCTATAGACCTGTATAGAACTATTGCTGTACCTCATTGGTTAGTTTGAAAATCGCGGGTTTTTCTGGTTGGTTGGTATTGCGTTTTACTGTCCCCACTCCCCACCAAATTTACAAAACGGTTTCCGGCCACCTCGGTTTTTGTGTTCTGCCTGGTCTCTTTGCTAACAAATTTTGGCTGGGTCGGCAACAGGCTCTGGGATCGCCATTGTTTTTGGTTTGGCACTGCAGCGAATTGTAGGAGATATCCCAGAGACTGTAAAGAGTGAGTCCGTCGTGAGGCGTATCTCGTGGACGGCTCATATCCTCTACATAGAGGGATTTAAGTCGGCCTACGCCATTTGCACGGAAAGAGCATTGCCCTGTCAATTCCAGCGACGGGACAGTTGGGCTGGACGCTGGTGGGAAGCCGGACGGGCCAGTTATAACCCTGGGAAAGGGTTCTACGCTCGGGCAAGAATCCCACAACCTTTTTATGCTCGGCAAGAAACCAACAACATTTTGTCCACGATGTGCTGCACTAGTACCATGTGCTAGTTAGTCAGCAGGGAAGGCGCGGCAGAACTGGGACCGGTGGAGTAGCAGAAGATGTCTGGTACAACACATCCAGGTTTACAAAATAAAACACATTTATACACAAAATAATCAAGGACCAAGGTAGGAGCAAGCCTTAACTATAATTCTTTTCCTCATATATAAATTTTTTAATATAATTTAGATGTAATCTTTTCATATATAAGTTTTCACAGTATAATTTCAACATTTCTTGTAAACGCAAGATAAGGTATGACGTCATAACCCTGGTTTTGCAGAATATTTACTACATCGACTTGTTTTCCTTCATTTCATTTATTTAAGATAATTTTACTGTCAAATTTAAAGTACCTTGCTATTTTGGCCCTATTTAAAGTGCCTTGCTATTTTGGCCCTGACTTGTTTGGTATTTTTCTCAAGTTTTACAATCAAAATATACAAGATGAACTAAATTTCTTTGTTATTTGTACAATCCAGTGAGCCAACTTTGCGGAGACAAAAGAGAGATGAGATTATATTTTGTTTCTAGCGGTTTCGTCACACATTTTTATCTCATGGGGTGGATCTCGGACTGGGTTGCTGTCTGTCTCATTCTACCCAATGTAGAATGATGACAGCAGATATTTGGTCTAGATCTCCCCTATGATGGAACGATTTTGGAAGTATATATATATATTTTTTTTAACAATCATTCATATAATTGAGTCCTACGCTACTGACTCAGATGTAGGTACACTATGACCTGTTAAAGGAGTCCATCTACCTGTAAAGTGCTTCTAGTTTTGTCATCTTAATTCAATCTTTTAGAATTTTATTCTGTTTATTTTTTTTGGTTATTCTTAATTACACAAATACTCTGGAAGCCTCGGAAGTAAGTAGAATTTCATTGTTTGGCTGCAACGTTTGGGTTGAACTGTATTTTATTTAAGATCTTCTTTGTAAAACATTGGTATTAAATAATGTGGCGCACTTAAAAGTTTCTTATTTCTGAACCCCCCCTTCTCCACTGTATAAAAGTTACCGGGCATATCAATGTTTTACCTAGCTGGAAAATACAGTTCTGCTTCCAGATATTTGTTTAATTATTCAATGGTTTTGTTGTGTCACAAGTCGGCAAATTGTCACTATCCTAATTACAGTGTCACAAATTGGCGCCCAAATTATTTTTTAACTTTTTTTAAGGCCACAGTAGGTCGGTGGCAACCAACCTTTCACTGTATGTCCAGGATATATCCGAGGCGTTAGATAATAGGTTGCAAGTTGATGCCGTGTACACCGGCAGGCATTTGATAAAGTTCATCATTCTACACTGTTGGTAAAACTTAGAAATTTCGGGGTGCACGGCTGCCTAGAACGCAGTATGTGGAGTTAAATGAGTCTAAATCAAAGTTCATTAATATTACATCTGGCATACCTCAGGGCTCCCACTTGGGACCTCTGCTGTTGTCCTTGTTTATTGCAGACGCGAGTGAATGTTTCTCTTTTTCTAAATCCACATCATATGCTGATGATAAGAAGGCACGCGCGCCTGTGAGGAGCTTGGAGGACTGTCGGAGGTTTCAGGAGGATCTAGATCGTTTTTATCAGTACTGTATAAAGAATCGCCTGTTTTTAAATATTGATAAGTGTTATTGTCTTAAGTTTAGCAGGCTGAAGAACGTAATAGATTTTGATTACAAATTGAATGGTGTAAGCATAAAAAAAGTAGAGTATATTAGGGATCTTGGAGTAACTATAGATACAAAATTAAGTTTTGAAATGCATATTGAGAATATTGTAAAAAAATCGTATAAAAATTTGGGTTTTGTTCTAAGAGTTAGTAAAGAGTTTCAAGATCCCAAATCACTTATAATACTTTACAATTCATACGTGGGATCTCACCTTGAGTTTGCCAGTGTGATATGGAGTCCTCAATACCATAAATATGTAAATAGAATTGAAAACATCCAAAAAAAGTTTATTTTAAACTTAAATTTTAGATTTAATCGTGATCTGTTAGCTATGTCATATGAAGCAAGTCTTAATTTTTATCAGATGTTAAAATTATCTGCCAGAAGAATTATTTCAAGTGGTATCTTTTTGCATAATATTGTTAATAATAGGATCGACTGTCCAATGTTATTAGAAAAACTATCTTTTAATGCTAGAGTAATAATGACTAGAACACCTTCGTTATTTTATGCACCTAGATTTAATACAAACTTAGGAAACAACTCACCTATATCTCCTATGCAGAGATATTATAATTGTTACTTTCTGCACCTTGACATTTTTGCCTTATCACTCAATTTATTTAGGAATCAAGTTATTAGGGTTTTTCTCAGTAACTTAAGTAAGTTTCTGTTTAAAGTTACTCTTTTGAAATACTTATTTTTTTTTTCCTGTTTGGGTTAAGCAACTTTACATTTAGTTTTAGTTTTGGTTCTAGTTTTACTTTTCTTAATTAATATAAATGTAACATATCTTTAGTGTACCCTTGTAAATTGTGATGTTAGTTCGTCATGTTAGGGTACCTTTGTTATAAATAAATAATAAATAAGGATTTTGAACTAAGAAATTGTTTGGTATACAGAAAAGTAAATAAAACAGCTTTGTTTTACGTACCTGAAAATATGGAACAAAAAGTCCTTTACAATTGCCATGATGTTTTAGGGCATGTAGGTGCAAATAAGACTTCTGAATACTTGTCTCGAACATATTGGTTTCCAAATGTACATGATAAAGTAAAAATATATATTGAAAATTGTATTAAGTGCATTACTTATTCCTCTAAATCTGGGAAAATTGAAGGTGAATTACATAACATTCCTAAGGGCAATAAACCTTTCCAAACGTTGCATATTGATCATTATGGTCCTAACAAAAACACCTACTGGTAAAAACTACATCTTTGAAGTCATAGATGGGTTTACGAAATTTGTAAAGTTTTATGCAGTTAAAACCACAAAAACAGTTGAAGTCATTCATAAGTTACAAGATTATTTCTTAAACTACAGTAAGCCCATTAGAATTGTATCTGATAGAGGCAGTTCTTTTACTACAAACAATTTTCAGGATTTTGTTGAAAAAGAAGGAATTATTCATGCTAAGGTAGCAACTTCTTCTCTAAAATCCAATGGTCAAATTGAGAGGATTAATAGAGATTTAACTCCAATGCTGGCAAAACTCTCAGAACTAAAAAATAAATGGGATCGAAATTTGGGTAATGTTGAGTTTGCTGTTAACAACTCTTTTTCTAGATCCATAGGCACAAGTCCTTGTATGCTTCTGTTTGGTGTGAATCAACGCGATCCATCAGATTTTCTTAAGAGTTATTTAGGAGAAGAAGATTCAGAACAGGTTGATTTTTGATTCTCGGCAGATGCCGAGAATCAAAATTTAAAGATTCAGAATTATAACAAAACTTATTTTGACACAAAGCATAAATATCAGACCGGTAATTATGTTATGCTAAAAAATGTTGACACTACAGCTGGTGTAAACAAAAAATTAATCCCAAAATATCGAGGACCTTATAAAGTTAAAAAAGTACTTGAAAATGATAGGTATCTTATTGGTGACATTGAAGACTTTCAAGTTACTCAAAAACCTTTTGATGGTGTTTATGGTCCAGATAACATGAGGCTTTGGCTTCAGAATTAAATAAACTTTAATTTTGATATTATTACCCTATTTTGACACTTACTTCCTAATTTCGAAAAATTATTCACCTAATGTGACACTTTTACACCAATTATGTCATAAACTTATGTATAACACTTATGCTAATGGTTTTGTTAACCCTTATGTTCACCCTTATGTCTTATGTATATATAGTATGTCTTATGTATTATTATTTTATGTCTTATGTTAACATATTTTATGGTATTTTATGTATTTATGATATTACTTATGCTTTATGGTATTTTTATACATTATGGTGTCATATAATTACAATTTATGTCTCAAAATGTGTCGCTTAGATAAGATTGATCTATTTTAATACCAAATTGTGTCTTTAAATTAAGTTTAGGTTAGAACCTTTTGTACTAGCTTAAATATTTACATTTAACTGATTTTTGACTATTTAGGAGCTTCAATGTGGACATTCAAAATGTCAGGTTGACCGAACTGTAGTAGGTTATTGTATTCCGGCCTCTAAAGTGCAACATAGTTTATAAAAATTTCCGTTTGTTGCGTTAGCATAGTAGGTTCTGTTTGACTTTTATATTCTGTGGGTTTGGCTTATGTCAGAGTTGTCACTTTTTGGCGTGGGAAAAACAAATTAAAACGCATTTATGTAAAACCTTTATTTTTACGCATTAAAACAACTTATTTTTGTGAAGTATATGCTTTTATTTTATCCTCTATAAATTCCCAACACAGACGTCCTATAGTAATGGTAGTTGTTTTTCGATCTAATGTTTATTTAATTTATTTTAGATCCAGCTATGACTATAATAGGAGGAATGCCTGACTTGGGTTTTTTAAGATTTTTATTACGATCCTTAGCCATCCAAAATGAGGTAACTTCTTATGGAAGGCTGCAGATTTTTGCACTAATGCGACCTGCTGATTATGCCGTAAGTACTCTGCTACTGTACTTACATTTTTCAAGAAAAAATATTAAGGGTGGTTTTGTGGCATATAGTCAGAAAAGTAATTATTTAACAGGGATGTGTTAGAAAAAGGTGTTTCAAATTTTGAGATTGTATTTATTCTGTTCAAACTTAAACTTACTATGTTTAACACAGTTAATTAGCATTTTTTATAAGCTTTCCAGAAATTTTACACAGCAATACCACACATAGAAGTAATTTTGAATTGGGTAAAGTGGTACTTAAGGGACGAATGGGGTAGTTTTCATAATAATGTCATTCATAGGCTGTCTTCTTTTAATTACTTTAACTACTATTATAAGAATATGTCATTGGAAGTTTTAAAAGTCTCACATGAATTGAAGGTAAAAAAAATCAAATTAAAACCAACCCTTCTTAACCCTTTTGGTATTAGCCCTTCTACTATATTCGCACTAAATATTGCTCAAGGGCCAATAAATATTTAAACCAAATTTGGCTAAAATCTGTTTAACTGTTCCAGAGATATGATTTTTGTCCCAAATTCCCATATACTTAAGGTACTGTGCGCCGCAGGACTATTATTCCATACTTTTTAGGTACTAAGTGCAACACCAGATCAGTCCTCCACGGCCTATAAATATTGGTCCATATTATTACAACTTTACCTGGATTTCGAAATATTAGACAAGTATGAAAAAAAGTTTTTTTTTCCATGGACTTTTGACACTGTTAATACTAACAGATACGTAAGTACTCGCAATATACATAACTGATAAGAAGTTGAATAACTTATAAAAATTGTTGAAATTGAAACTAATACAAGATTTGGAATTGATTCAAATTATTTGTCACCGAATAGCTAGTCACCATGTTAAAAAAACTAGTCTTACTTTTTTTAAATAGTTTTATTTCTATGAGATTTTGGATTGAAAAACCTTTAGAAAAAGAAAGGTCGATAAAAAAAACACATTCAGCTTCAGTTGCCCCTGTTGATTTACAGGATGGTGTGTATTTTGGCATTATATGCAAACTTAGGGTTTCATGAATATTTGATTTTTTTTGGAAATGAAGCCAATTTTGAGATTGTTTTTATTTTATATATAAAATATTTTTTTCCAAATGTATTGAAATCTTTAATATTTCTGAGCCGCTTCATGACCTGGCACAAAAATTAAATATAACCGAAGCGAATGTTTTTCTGCGTGGAAAGTAATCGGTTCACCTACATCTATTTGCTTATATTCGGTACAGTTTTGAAACTTTATATACATGTGTTTACACAAATCACATCAAAAATGTATGTTTTAAATATGTTTGTAGTGTAATTCTGTTTTGAATAGATTAACGTACTAATATTTTTGAATTTTAAATGAACTTTATTGTAAAAAATTATTAAAAAATCAGAAGTTTTGCAGTACAAACAAATAAACGAAGTTTACTATGGAAATAAACACATGCCAAGAGAAAGTCAAATCTTAACAGTTGACGTGCGGTGGTAAGAAAGATCTTGAATATTTAAGGTTCATCCTGACAAAAGTTTGGTGGAATATCGGGATGGTGCCTAAGAATATTTCATGAAAATTTGTAGTTTATTTTGAAATCACAAAAAAATCTTAATGACGATAATAGCTGATTGTTTTCAGGGTCGCGGCCTGTACTTTTTTTGTTGGCCTTGGCAAAGTGAACCAAAATTAATAAGTTTAATTTAATTTTCTCTAAAATTGAGTTTTTTAGCAAAATGTATGACTTATTTTATTGTAGGAACTTAAAGTAGCAAATAAACCAAAGCACCGTTTGGTAGTTTCCTGGTAATATCCCTTTCAACTTATTTTATAACTCTGGGCTTGAAAGCTTTAAATATTTGCTAAGACTGATTATATCTGTCTGCGTAGTGAGGTTAAAGGTTTGCCTCCATATGTAGGCTACCGAGTATGATGAAATTCTTTCTTTTCAGATATCACCATTCATTTCATTTTATGTCTATTGCTTATGATTACGCTTGTAAAGTCCGGCCAGAATAAAATGAAGCGCAAAAGAGATGGCTCAACTCAATCTATCTCCTTCTGTTTACAGCACTTTTGTCTTACTGGGTGGCCTTCACTTTTAGCAAATTTACCATGAACAAAATTTTAATATTACAAGAAAACACGGTACTCGTCTTGTACGTTTAACGAAATCGACTCCAGCCCGTTCATAATTCAGACCTTTTTATTGGGGTTCTATTCTTTACCGCTGGCTCAATTAGACTTCGGACCGTTCATAATTCACACCCTTTTATTGGGCTTCTCTTGTTAACGCTTGTCTGAAACATTATGACTTGCCACGTTTCATACACATTCTAAAATTCAAAACGTGGCGTATCATTTACACTTTTTAATTTTTTAATAAAACTGTGTGGAGTTCCAGTTTTTAAGATATACCGAATGGTTTTATATTTTTGCAATTTTTAGAAAGTCAATTGGTATATTTTTAGGTTTCTAGATTCGTACTCACCTACCTAATGAAATAGGGTACATACAGGGTGAGTTTTTCAAAACTTACAATGGCTATATTTTTTAAACCAAGGGAGATATGAAATAAATAAAAAATACCGTTCTATAAAAGTCGGGGGGAATACAAATGACATATTTTTCGAACCACCTCGACCCAGTCCTTAAATAGCAACACCCCACTTCTTTGTTTGAAACTCGTAGACAATAATTGTGTAGAAATAAAATTTCGGACTTCCATTGTCTTTATTTATTTTAAAACACGACGTTTCGGTTAGTAAGTATCTCTAACCGTTATCAAGTGTTGTTAGCTCCCGCTAAATTTCGCGGTTGTTTATATATATTTTTAAAAACACACAACTGTATGAAGGACAAAGCGCATTCCGCGTATTTGGACATGCGCACCAACAACCAGGGAGATCCTTGTCAATCGCCTAGAGAAAATGGCGTGTTAATTTCGTTCTCCAACTATTTCAAATATCTACACCTGAAAGTGCTCGATTTTTGTGTACTGAAGCATAGAACTAGAAACTTCAACCCTTCAGCTACGCGGTGACATCATTAGATCCAATCAGGGGCCCCTTGGAACGTGGAGAAAGTGGATGCAAAGAGGTGAGTGCATTTGTCTCTGATTACTGTTGTGTGGCACAAATATTTTACCTATGGACGTTTGATTATTTCGTAATTCATATCAATATATTTATGTTGGTTCGCGCTTTCATTAATTAAAATATTTACAGTCCATTGCATTTAACGTTTTTCTAACCGTGGACTAACATAAAGTGCTTCTTCGACCGAATTATTTTAAATAATAAATCCATACGACGGTATTAATAATTATTTGCAAGCCGAATAATAACAGGGCGGCCTTGAATTTTTTCGCATCGTATTTGAAACGTCGAGTCGAGAAAGTCGTCGGTGTGGTGCGGTGCAGGGCACGTGTCTAGCGCGTGGTCGATTCAGTAAACAAAGCGAGTAGGAATCAAAACAAACAAAAGAAACGTTCAGTGTGATAGGTGTGTACCATATCATTTCGATATTTAAAACAATTTTCATCAATTGCGATAAATTAGTGCATATTTTCGACAATTCGTCATTTTTCTATTTCAGAAGCATTAATTTAGCGTTAATTGTATATTTACCGACAATTTCGTCATTTCAAATGTAAAATCATGTCTGTCAAAAAAGCCGCGCAAAAACGCAAGGGTTTTTTATCTGCGATCACCGAGTGTTATGTGTTGTCACAGAACGCGGAAAAGGATGAAAGAGCGAGAAACGAGTTTCAAGTGAGGTATTCCGATTTGGATGAAACCTTCGATAAATGCATGCTGGCGCATAATGACGTCATTATGTTGATAGTCGACTCGGACGATGAGGAGTTTAAAACGCAGGATGCGATCCTTTCAGAAGCTCGTAAATATTTTTATGCGTGTAAGGGGGTTTACTCTAAAATATTTCCGGTTGAGGCCCCATCCTTTTCGGGATCATATGTTCGACAAAACGAATCTGAAACTCTAAAACTCAAAGAGTTAGGTATTCCCATATTCCGAGGTGATAAAAAATTATGGCCAAGCTTTTTCGATCTTTTTAATAACATTATAGATCAAAATCAAAGTCTAAGTAACGTTCGAAAACTTCAATATTTATTTTCATATCTCGAGGATGAGCCTTTAAAATTAATATCAGGGATTAGCTTATCTGATCAAAATTATAAAATTGCTTATGACAAATTAGTCAATAGATATCAAAACAAGCGAGACCTCGCAAATGATGCTTTAAGCTCAATTATGAACTCCACCTTAAAAAACGAGTCAGCTAAAGAATTGCGTAATTTAATTGACACCTTTTCTGAATCCCTAGAAATTTTAAAATCACTTAGCTTTGACGTTGACAGTTGGGACTTTATTATTTTTTTCATTTTATTAGAAAAATTGGATATTCCAACGCGTTCAAATTTCGAAATGAGTCACGCCAATACTAATACCGAAATTCCCACTTTTCAGTCACTTTTTCAATTTCTAGAAAAAAGATGTAAAGTTTTGGAATCACTTCCTCAATCAACAGCACCCAAAAAGGTGCCTATATATCAGAAATCAAATTCTATGCAAAATCAGTCTGGGCAAAAGCCTACCTATCAAAATTCAAATTCTATGCGAAATCAGTTTGGGCAAAAGCCTACCTATAAATCATCCAATTCGCCTTTTATAGGACTGGCTGGCACCTCAACTAATTCAAGTACGGGAATAAAATGTTTCCGGTGTAATCAAGGTCACGTGCTTTCGAAATGTCAAACATTTCTTGATCTCTCACCTATCGATCGCCTATCTTTCGTCAAGCAGAAAAAATTATGTCTAGCGTGTTTTCATCCCCTGCATGGTGTAGATACGTGCAAATCAAAATATTCATGCAGGACTTGCAATAGTAAAAGGCACCACACTTTAACTCATATCTTAGAAACTAATCAAGAGTCTGGAAGCCAAGATACTAGTCCTGTCATTCACACGCCACCTGTCAATAATCTTCATGTGTCATTAAATGCCTCAGGACCTTCAGGTACCTTTCTTTTATGCACCGCCATAATAGATGTTATGGACGGTTGCGGAAATTTTCAACCTGTAAGGGCACTGCTTGATTCTGGATCACAGACAGGATTCATCAGTGAAAAGTGTATTCAGCGTCTTAATCTTCCTAGGCGAAGTTACACCACTGAAATATTCGGATTAAATCAGATGTCTTCTTTTACTTCCAAAGGGCTCGTTCAATGTCACATTAAGCCACAAGGACAAGTCATTCCTTTACTTAATTTCGAAGCAATTGTTGTTCCACAACTATGTTCCAATATGCCTACATTCTCTTTGAACGATAATCAGTGGAAACACCTTAAACTTGCCGACCCATCTTATTTCAAATCTAGACCTGTGGACCTGGTTATTGGTTGCGAGCTATTCGCACAGATATTCAAGGAGGGCAGGGTTCTTGGACAGGTAGGGCAGCCTTCAGCCCTTGAAACTATCTTTGGCTGGGTCGTTATGGGAAAGGTTGACGAAGTAGGTAGTCTTACGGAACGAACCAGTTGTTTTTTAACGAGTCATTCACCTCCTTTAGAGGTCATTCTCCCTAGGTTTTGGGAAATCGAACATTTGCCTAAAAAACAAATCTTATCAAAGGAAGAAAAACAAGCAGAATCAATGTTTACTGCTAGTGTATTACGGCAACCGAGCGGTAGATTCATGGTAGATTTTCCGTTTAAAGACAAAATAAACCCTGACCTAGGAAATACTTATCCGCAAGCTTATCGTAGATTTTTACTTCTAGAAAATAGATTAATCAAAAATCCTGATCTGTACACTGCCTATTCAAGTTTCATGCAAGACTATATCGATTCTAATCATATGAGTTTAGTTTTATCTAGTCAACCAAAGGTCGACGTACAAAATTAAGGGTAGTCTGGGATTGTTCGGCAGTCACCCCAAAAAATATTAGTCTCAATGACACATTGTTATCTGGACCGAAACTTCAAAAGGATATTGCTTCTTTACTCCTTACGTTTCGTCTTAATCCTATTGCCTACATTGCTGACATCAAACAGATGTTCCGTCAAGTCCTTATCAATCCTTATCACCGTCCTTATCAAAGGATATTGTGGAGGTTTTCTCCACATGACCCACTTTCAGTGTGGGAACTTTCTACTGTCACTTTTGGCATGACATGCTCACCTTTTCTAGCCATGCGTACCTTAAATGAGCTGGCAGAGAGAGAAAAGGAACGTTTTCCTATGGCTAGTACTGTTCTAAAAACGTCAATCTATATCGACGATATCTTGGGAACTAGCCCTTCGCTTTCTGAAGCTCTCTCCCTTCAAACAGAACTCAATGATTTGTTGAAGTCGGGAGGATTTGAACTTAAAAAATGGGCAAGCAATTGTCCTGAGTTATTGGCAACATTGCCAGAGTCCGATCGTCAAATGCCTCTCTCTTTCGACAAGGAGGAACCCCACTTTATCAAAGTTTTAGGACTTCAATGGCATCGAAAAAACGACATTTTTTCTTATCAATGCCGAATGAAGGACAAACCCCCAACCAAACGTTCTATTTTATCTATCATAGGAACAATCTTCGATCCCTTAGGTTTTCTTTGTCCCTTGTTGCTACAAGCAAAATTTATTTTGCAACAGTTGTGGATATCGAAAATAGGCTGGGACGAAGAACCAGATTCTTCTATCATCGACTCTTGGAACAAACTTCGTTCTGAATTCCCGCTTCTTTCCAATTTTCAATTACCCCGACAAATCAAACTGTCAAAAACCAATACCTGTCAAATCATCGGCTTCTGTGACGCTTCAATTCGAGGCTACGCAGGCGTCGTATAGTTTCGTGTAGAAGAGGAAACAATATATCTGTTTCTCTCATATCTGCAAAATCTAGGGTCGCGCCTATAAAGTCACAAACTTTGGCTAGGCTAGAACTCCTAGGCGCATTTCTTTTAAGCGAATTAATTGACTTCGTTTTATCTAGCTATGAAGGAAAAATAACTTTTACAAATATCGTTACTTTCTGCGATTCGCAAGTCGTATTGCACTGGCTTTCATCCCCTCCTAATCGCTGGCAAACCTTTGTTGGAAATCGAGTCAGTAGAATCCAAGAAATCATTCCTTCAAACTCATGGCGCTACATTCCTTCTGCTTTGAATGCAGCCGATATTGCGTCACGAGGGGCCACCCCTTCACAGCTCATGTCACATGACATGTGGTGGAACGCACCGTCGTTTTTGTGGTCTCCCGAAAACGAATGGCCCGATTTTCATAAATCAAAAATGCCGATTGATTTCGGAGATATTAATCTGGAGGAAAAGCCAAAAGTCTGTTGCAATGCGATAATTGATGTCAACTTCTTAGATCAGCTTCTTATCAAATATTCATCTATATCAAAAATTCAACGTATCATTTGTTATATCCTTCGAATAGTTAACCTTTTTCAAAACCATTCCTATCAAAAACCCACTAAGCCGCCGGACCAAAAAGTTATTTTTGAGAATATTGTTTTTCCTACCACCGGTGAGATGCAAAGTGCGTTACACCTTCTTATCAAACGCGTTCAAGGTTCTTGTTTTTCTGAGCTTTTTACCGCGTTATCTAAGGATAAACCAATACCGAAACCTTTGCGAAAACTTTCACCTTTTCTTGATGAGAATAATATCATTAGAGGTGGCAGATTACAAAAATCTGACCTTTTGTCTTATTCTGCAAAACACCCCGTCTTACTTTCGAGTGACCATCATTTAACTACTCTTCTTATCGAGTCCGCTCATCGACAATATCTTCATCCTGGGTTTAAAACATTACATAATCTGCTTTTACAGCAATTTTGGATATTATCTGCCAGACGGGCAATTCAAAGAACCATATCCAAGTGCTTGCAATGTTTTAGAATCAACCCTAAACCCTATAGACCGCCCATAATGAGTTCACTTCCCGCTCATCGAATCAATCAACTTAAACCTTTTTCGAGTGTAGCTATCGACTTTTGTGGACCTTTCTTTGTGATTCCTCATCGTTACCGTGGTTGTAAAGCTTTCAAATCGTATGTCTGTGTGTTTGTCTGTACGGCCACACATTGCGTGCATTTGGAATTAACCATGGAACTGTCCACCGAAGGGTTCGTAGGTGCATTCCATCGATTCATTTCCAGACGCGGAAGCGTGACGCAATGCTGGTCAGATCAAGGCAGTAATTTTATAGGGTTTCGTAACCAATTACTGGATTACGCAAGAAGTGCTGCCACCAGACTTTCTATTCGTTGGCATCTGGGACCTCCTCTCAGTCCACATTTCAATGGCCTGGCAGAAGCTGGCGTCAAAAGTTTTAAAACTCACTTTGTACGAGTTGTCGGCGACCAGAAGTTGTCTATCATGGAGATGTCCACCCTTACCTGTCGCATAGAAGCCGTACTTAATAGTCGCCCTTTATCTCCTGCCTCTTCAGACCCACACGATCTTCAACCTCTTACCCCTGGGCATTTTTTGACACTTGAACCCCTTAATTCAGAAATTCCGGAGTGAGATTTGTCCGAGGTTCCCCTAAATCGGCTCTCGAGATGGCAACTAATCCAAAAACTACATAATGATTTTTGGAAACGGTATTCTATAGAGTATTTGCATACGCTACAACAGCGACACAAGTGGGCTGATTCGTCCCCAAATATCAAATTAAACGATTTGGTTATCATAACAAGTGATCACATTCAATCGCCTTTGAAATGGCCGGTCGGTCGGGTCAACGAACTGCATCCCGGCGGGGACGGTCAGGTGCGTGTTGCTACGGTACAAACGGTTACCGGTGTTTATAAGCGGCCAGTTGTAAAACTGTGCCTCTTGCCAAATTAAAAGTAATTTTAATTTTCTACCTTTTACCGGGTATTACAATAGGTTTTTTTTATTTTTAATTTTTTTTTTGAATTTTTTGTTTGTTTGTTTTGCCTTTTTTCGGGATTTCGTTATCTCTAAATAAACTTACGATACTTATCTATTTTCATTCATTTATATTTATCGGTCGATTCTTTTTCTTATATCTATATCTGTCCGGTTGAGATTCTAAAATTGTGTGTTTTGGAGGGCAGTTATGTTAGCTCCCGCTAAATTTCGCGGTTGTTTATATATATTTTTAAAAACACACAACTGTATGAAGGACAAAGCGCATTCCGCGTATTTGGACATGCGCACCAACAACCAGGGAGATCCTTGTCAATCGCCTAGAGAAAATGGCGTGTTAATTTCGTTCTCCAACTATTTCAAATATCTACACCTGAAAGTGCTCGATTTTTGTGTACTGAAGCATAGAACTAGAAACTTCAACACTTCAGCTACGTGGTGACATCATTAGATCCAATCAGGGGCCCCTTGGAACGTGGAGAAAGTGAATGCAAAGAGGTGAGTGCATTTGTCTCTGATTACCGTTGTGTGGCACAAATATTTTACCTATGGACGTTTGATTATTTCGTAATTCATATTAATATATTTATGTTGGTTCGCGCTTTCATTAATTAAAATATTTACAGTCCATTGCATTTAACGTTTTTCTAACCGTGGACTAACAAGTGTGAACTAAACAATCTAGTCTCTAGGCTACTACTTATACTACTTGGTGTGCAGTCAGGTGTGACGGCCCGCCCCCTTTTTTAATCCTAAGACGCCTGTTTTCCTTAAGGAGTGGTTTCCATATGTTTGGTATGTTCGTGCTTGGTTGACTGAAAACTTCTTTATTCTGCATTATATACGCAGCTTCAATAAACTTTCGTTTTCGCCAATGCGACTCCTTATGTAAAACCAAGCATGATCTGCTAAACCGGATTTTTCAATATCCCCTAATTGGGTACTTTTTAGATGTTCATTTACTCTAACCTGAAGAGGGCGTTTCGTTTCACCTACATATGATTTACCACACTCACACGGGATTTGGTAAATACATTCCTTATTATTTGAGGGATTGTCTGGTTTTGTTTTAGTTACAAAACTTCTTATCGTATTTCCCGAAGAAAATACTGATTTTATATTATAGTGTTTAGCTATTCGTCTTATGTTTTCTGAAATCCCTGGAACATATGGAATGTTAATAACACCTAACGGATTATTATTTTGAGAATTTGGTACATTTAGTTTGTTTTTAGTTTTAAATATCGTTGAGTTTATTAATTTCTCGGAATAACCATTCTGTTGTAAGTCCTTTTTAATGTTGTTAATTTCTGTGGTTAATTCTTCATTATTACTACAAATATTTACGGCTCTTAAATACAAACTTCTTATAACTCCTTGTTTTGTTCCAACAGAATGATTAAACTTAAAATTTAGGTACTGTCCCGTGTGTGTAGGTTTCCTATATACAGTGGTTTGAATGTTTCTGTCTAATCGTTTGACAAGAACATCCAAAAAAGGTAAGGCCGAATCTTTTTCAATTTCCATGGTGCACTTGATTGTTGGTCGAATACCGTTTAAATGGTGTAGAAAATTTTGTAGTTCGTCATCATTTTCCGGCCATATGTGTGTCATCCATGTATCGTAGCCATAGTTTTGGTTTGACTCTTGCTGTGTTGATCGCATGGCCCTCGAACCACTCCATGTAGATGTTTGCTACCACTGGCGAAAGAGATGAACCCGTGTTTTAAAATAAATAAAGACAATGGAAGTCCGAAATTTTATTTCTACACAATTATTGTCTACGAGTTTCAAACAAAGAGTTGAAGAACGGTACGGACCCGGAATCAACAATCTATTCAGAGGCTACGAGAAGACCAAACTTAAAGTGATAAAGGAAGAAGAACACATTTCATTCTTGTGCGAGGCGCGCGACAGTGGTGTCATTCCGGTTGGTTTCCGCCTAAAAGCCAACTTTCCGGGAGTGAGAACGAAGAAGATCTTAGAGAGGACAAGCCAAGCACTAATCCGATCCCAAATCAGTTACCATCGATGGAGAAAAGCCAACTTCAACGCCGACATAGAGGAGCGATTTGACGAAATTAGACGACACACATGAGAGGAAGACTACGAACCGATACTGACTAAAATTGACAGTACGTGCAACAGAGAACGACAGAAGATACGATCAACTCACCGAGAAAAACTTAAGAAACTACAGACACGTACTCAAGATAGAACAGACTCAACAACACCAAGCACTATAGTGAACATCTCCAAAAGTACTCTGAGCACCAACGAAGAATTGGTACTCAGTAAGGGACTTAAGTTCGCCATTGCACCGGCACAGACACCGACACTGGAAATTATTGCGGCAATAGAGACCGTTAGTCTACCTCAACCCGAAGCTGATGAGTTTCGCCATAAAGTAAGAACCGAACCGAACCGAACCGAACCGAACCAAAGACAAACATCACCAGTCAAGAACAACGGGCAATCAAGAACCTGCAGGCTGACAAATCAATCAAGATTCTACCGGCCGACAAAGGAAACGCAACGGTGATCATGGATGTCGAGACTTACGACAAAAAGATCCAAGAAGTTCTGGAGAAAGGAGACTACAAGCAACTACCCAAAGACCCAACCACCACCATAGAAGGACGCATCTACAGGACTTTGAAGAAGTATGCTGAAAATATCCCGGACGCTGCTAGATCCCGCCTGACTCCACACCACAGTAAGGCACCACATTTTTATGGATTACCAAAGATCCATAAGAAGGATATACCACTGCGACCAATTACCAGCTCCAGGGACTCACCGACCAGCACTTTGTCGAGGTTTTTGTTGGACATAATTTAACCACTACAGGGTAAGTCCGAATCTTTTGTCAAAAACTCGGAACATTTTGTGGAGGTTTTAAAAGGTATCGAATTAGATCCCGACGATAGATTTGTAAGTTTTGATGTAGAAAGTCTCTACACCAACGTGCCAATAAATGAGTCACTCAGTATCATTAAAAACAAATTACAAACTGATGATACACTTCACGAGAGAACAACGCTATCGATGGAGGGGGTGATGGATCTTTTGGAGCTCTGTCTCCGTAACTCTTACTTTCAAGTGAAAGATAAGTTTTACGCGCAAAATGATGGACTCCCAATGGGTTCATCTCTTTCGCCAGTGGTGGCAAACATCTACATGGAGTGGTTCGAGGGCCATGCGATCAACACAGCAAGAGTCAAACCAAAACTATGGCTACGATACATGGATGACACACATATGGCCGGAAAATGATGATGACCAACAATCAAGTGCACCATGGAAATTGAAAAAGATTCGGCCTTACCTTTTTTGGATGTTCTTGTCAAACGATTAGACAGAAACATTCAAACCACTGTATATAGGAAACCTACACACACGGGACAGTACCTAAATTTTAAGTCTAATCATTCTGTTGCAACAAAACAAGGAGTTATAAGAAGTTTGTATTTAAGAGCCGTAAATATTTGTAGTAATAATGAAGAATTAACCACAGAAATTAACAACATTAAAAAGGACTTACAACAGAATGGTTATTCCGAGAAATTAATAAAATCAACGATATTTAAAACTAAAAACAAACTAAATGTACCAAATTCTCAAAATAATAATCCGTTAGGTGTTATTAACATTCCATATGTTCCAGGGATTTCAGAAAACATAAGACGAATAGCTAAACACTATAATATAAAATCAGTATTTTCTTCGGGAAATACGATAAGAAGTTTTGTAACTAAAACAAAACCAGACAATCCCTCAAATAATAAGGAATGTATTTACCAAATCCCGTGTGAGTTTGGTAAATCATATGTAGGTGAAACGATCCCTCTTCAGGTTAGAGTAAATGAACATCTAAAAAGTACCCAATTAGGGGATATTGAAAAATCCGGTTTAGCATATCATGCTTGGTCAAATGATCACAGGATTCAGTGGTCAGAAGCTAAAGTTTTACATAAGGAGTCGCATTGGCGAAAACGAAAGTTTATTGAAGCTGCGTATATAATGCAGAATAAAGAAGTTTTCAGTCAACCAAGCACGGACATACCAAACATATGGAAACCACTCCTTAAGGAAAACAGGCGTCTTAGGATTAAAAAAGGGGGCGGGCCGTCACACCTGACTGCACACCAAGTAGTATAAGTAGTAGCCTAGAGACTAGATTGTTTAGTTCACACTTGATAACGGTTAGAGATACTTACTAACCGAAACGTCGTGTTTTAAAATAAATAAAGACAATGGAAGTCCGAAATTTTATTTCTAAACACCCCACTTGTGATAGCTTCCTGAAAAGCTTACATAAAGTGCTAATCATTGGTCATAAATTTTTTTTTGAAAATTAAAAACTACCCCTAAATTTCAAAAAATCTTGTTTTTTCTTACAAAAATAACATTATTGAGTTTAAAAGGTTTGGATATTACACCACCTCCACAACCTTTTAACTCCCACCCCACCCCTAGGCTCCTGTAAAGCTTAGAAAAATGAATGCTAATAGGTTATAAAAAAATCTAATGTGAAGTAAAAAACTAACCATTTTTTGAAAATTAATAAAAAATCTTGATAAATTAGGGTGGTTTTTTACAAATCAAATTTAATAACTTTATTTTAATAATTGTTTAAAACGGCAGCCATTTCGTTCCAAACAGAAGTATAAACAATTTTGAAATTCTTCCCTAACTTTTTGGAAAATATCTCTTGGAATATTTCTACACGCTTCAATAATTCGTTGCCGTAATTCTTCTAACGAAGCTGGCTTATTTTTATACACTATGGATTTAATGTAACCCCATAAAAAGAAGTCCATAGGAGTAAGGTCAGGTGATCTTGGTGGCCACTCAATTGGACCCCTTCTACCAATCCATTGTCTTGGATAATTTCTATCTAGCCACTGTCTCGCAACAAGAGCATAATGTGGGGGTGCCCCATCCTGCTGAAAGTGTAAGTTATCTTTATCTAGATTTAAATTTCCTTGCACATCCCTCTGATTCTCCACTTCATACACAATAAGCAAGCTTGGCCAGTCAAATTTCCCTCAATGAAAAAGGGGCCTATGATTTTATCGCCCAGTTTTCCTGCCCAATCATTTAGTTTTTGTGGATTTTGAGTATGCCCTTCTATAACAATATGTGGATTCTCGTCACTCCAGTATTGACAGTTCTGTTTATTTACATCACCATTTAAAAAAAAAAGAGCATTTGTCAGTAAAATAATGTTTTTTATCAATAAGGGGTTTCTTTGATTTTTCTCCGTCATTGTTTAACAAAACTGAATTCTTCTATCAGGATCATCGTCACCAAGTTTTTGCAAAATTTTCATTTTGTACGGGTGAAATTTATGCACGGGTAGACCTCGTCAGATGTCTATCAGGGCAAATGAATCGACCCCTGCCCTCCGTAGATTCCAGGTACTCTCTGACCCGGAGAGTTAGAACCTGTCTAGGGTCCCTTTCCCAGGGTTACGGGAGAAGACCACATCGATATGAAAGGCGGAGAGACCTCGGTACGGTGATCATAGCGTAGGTGGCAACCCTTTCTTTTAGGGATGGTATAAAAGACAGCTGTTGCCTTACAGTATGGCGTTGGCTCGTCAAAGGCTAGAGGAGTAAAACCTTGATTAAAAATCCTGGCCCTCCAAGTAGGGGGTTGAGGCATTAGACTGGTTCTCTAATACTTGTAAAACAAAGCAGTTACCAAAAATCCCTAAACAAAGCCTCGGAGCAATGGATGGAAACTCTCGAAGACGAAAAAAGCAAAGACAAAGGACTATGAATATAGCTACATGGAACGTACAGGGAGTGAATCAAAATTTGGACATTATTGCAACTGAAGTGCAGAATTGTAAGATCAATATTATTGCACTCACAGAGACAAAAAAAAAAGGAACAGGTACGAATAGTGTTGGCAATTTTGTCCATATATTCACTGGAGTCCAAAAGAAAGCAGAGCAGCCAGAGGGGTATCCTTGTTAATAAAGAAAAATCTAAAGAATAAAATTACAGACTACGATTGCATTAGTGAAAACATACTTCGAGTGAACATGAAGATGCTTGGACATAATATAAGCATAATAGCAGTCTACGCACCATCAGATGACGAAAGAGTAGCTACAAAACAAATGTTCTTTGACCAACTGGATGAGACTATCACCAAAATCGGTAATACCAGATAAATAATTATGCTTGGCGATTTTAATAGCCGAACTGGTAGACAAACCCAGAGCAAATTGATAGGACCATTTGGAGAGGAAGTAACAAATGATAATGGCTTCAGACTGATGCAATTGTGTGAAACCCACAACCTAAAAATAAATAATGGTTTTTTTAAACATAAGGATATTCATCGATATACCTGGATTCAGCCAACAAGAAATCTTAAATCAATCATTGATTATGCTATAGGTGGACAACACTCGCAATTAAAGTGGTATGATGTGCGAGCACTTCGTGGTGTTACCTGTGGATCTAACCACCATCTGGTAAAAGCAAAAATATTATTCCCTTTAAGAAAAACAAATAAGGACGAAAGTATTAGAGAAAATGAAAACCTAGAGTGCTTCGAAGACAATCAGAAATACAACTTTAGAAGTCTAGAAATCGAAAGTACTCAAAGATTGTATCAGAACCGATTAGATCAAAAATTAATTAACACAAATCACTCATTTGAAGAGATATATACAAACATAATAAAAAGCTTGAAGGAAGCAAGCAACGAAGCTGTTGGATACCAAGATAATAGAAATAACAGGAAGATGTGGTGGACGGAGAAAATACAGGAAATGGTCAAATAGAAAAAACGCACATACTTGAAATGGCTCAGTACTAAAGAGCAAAGAGACCTAGAAATTTACAGAGAAACTAGAAGACAGCTAAGAAGTTTGATATGCACAGCAAAAAAATGAAATGTTTGAGCGCAAATGCCACGATATAAATACACACCTAGGTGGTAGGCAGAGCTCTGAAGTATGGAAATTCATTTCTACAGTAAAAAACCCAACAAAAGAAAAAGTAAGTATCCAGATGATCAAACCAGAACAATGGACAGAGCACTACAAGGGACTGCTGCAGGAGACGAGACCCGAATATCTAACAGCCTCTCCGAGGAGAGACATAGAAGTACATGGAGAGGAAGTAATCATCGAAAAAGAAATGATAAAGAATAGTATAAAAAAGCTTAAATCCGGAAAAGCTAGCGGACCTGGGGGAATATATGCTAAAATGCTCAAATATGGATCAGAGAAACTACTCGAAAATCTCACATATATTATCAATCAATGCATAAACGGACATCCAGTACCTAATGATTGGAAAATTGCATTCATATCCTCAATACATAAAAAAGGAACTAAGCTGGATTGTAACAATTACAGAGGAATTTCAGTCACCAGCACTCTAAGTAGATTGTACGGTAGGATTCTTAGAGATCTGATAGAGAATGATTTTCATGAACAAGAAGAAGAAGAGCAAAGTGGGTTTCGTGCAGGCAGATCTTGTAGTGATAATGTTTTTTGTCTTAAACAAGTAATTGAGAAAAGAAGCGCCAGAAATATAGAGACTCGTGTTACCTTTGTGGACCTACAAAAAGCATATGATACCGGTCCAGTAGAAAAATTATGGACGGTGTTGGAACAAACTAATATCAATCATACATACATAAAAGCGATAAAAGAACTATACAAATGGTCAAAATTTAAAATTAAAATTGGAAATCGACTTTCAAAAGAATTCCTGGTAACAAAAGGCTTAAGACAGGGATGTTCTATCTCCCCAACTCTTTTTAAAATATATATCGCAGTGGCTCTAAAAAACTGGAAACGTAAAGTGCCCGGTATGGGAATACAACTTAACGACCGATTTACTATATACACACTACAGTTTGCTGACGACCAAGTAATTGTAGCTAATGATAAAGAAGACATGGAGTATATGATGAGAAAGTTAACGGAAGAATACCAAAAGTGGGGACTAACAGTGAACGTGGACAAGACACAGTACTTATGTATTGGAAACGAATCCAGTGAGTTAGAACTAGACAATGGACAAACAATATCTCCATGCAATGAGTATGTATACTTGGGTGTCACATTTGATAACACAGGAACAGACTGTAAAGAATTGGAAAAAAGAATAGTAAAAGCAAAAAAGGTTATTGGATGTCTTAACAGTATTTTATAGAGCAGAGAGATAAGAAAGAATGTAAAATTTAACATATATGAAACAATGGTAAAAAGCACGCTGTTGTATGGAATAGAGACTTGTCGCGTAACAGAAAAATACAAAACAAAAATGGAAAGTGTCGAAATGGATGCAATAAGAAGATCAATGAGAATATCTATTTTATTTTTATTTATTTATTTATTTATTTCAACAGTATCTACAGCAAAAAGCCAATTACAGATACTCTCTTACATTAAAAATACTCTGCCAATATATGGGCCCCTAAGCTCACACTAGGTACTATAGTTATAGTTTACGTGTGAGCTAATATAACTAAAAACTGAAATATATTTTATTCAACTCCAGACTAAATTACCTTTTGTTTGATACCACACAAGCCATGTTTTGACTTAAACTCAAATTTTTAAAATCTACCCCCACCCTTAAAAAAAGCAAAAACTAAAATGTATTTTGTTAAACTCCGGACTCAATTATCTTTCGTTTGATATCACACACGCCATATTTTCACTTAAACTCGAATTTTTGAAATCTACCCCCACCCTTTTATTTGGTTTGTGTTCGGTGGATTTTGTTCATTTTTAAATGGGACCATCTCGACCCAAGACCCAGCCTAGGTACCAAATTTCATTAAAATCGGCCGAGCGGTTTTTGAGTTATGCGCGTTGGTCGTTACAGACATACAGACAGACAGACATACAGACAGACGGCGCAACAAAAAAGTTTCAAAATCATCTGAAACGCAAAGATATATAAAAATTTTTGAAATCGGAGCAACTTTTTTTTTCTCGAAAAAATTAGGATTACCATAGGTCACACTACTATAGTATAGTATATGTGTGAGCTAAAAAAAAGATTTTATACAATACGTCACTTACATTACACATGATAAATACTCTGCCAATATATGGGCCCCTAAGCTCACACTAGGTACTATAGTTATAGTGTACGTGTGAGCTAATATAACTAAAAACTGAAATATATTTTATTCAACTCCAGACTAAATTACCTTTTGTTGGATACCACACAAGCCATGTTTTGACTTAAACTCAAATTTTTGAAATCTACCCCCACCCTTACAAAAAAAACAAAAACTAAAATGTATTTTGTTAAACTCCGGACTCAATTACCTTTCGTTTGATATCACACACGCCTTATTTTCACTTAAACTCTAATTTTTAAAATATACCCCCACCCTTTTTTTAAAATAAATTAAAATGTATTTTGTTTAACTGCAGACTCAATTACCTTTCGTTTAATATCACACACGCCATATTTTCACATAAACTCTAATTTTTGAAATCTACCCCCACCCTTTTATTTGACTTGTGTTCGGTGGATTTTGTTCATTTTTAAATGGGACCATCTCGACCCAAGACCCAGCCTAGGTACCAAATTTCATTAAAATCGGCCAAGCGGTTTTTGAGTTATGCGCGTTGGTCGTTACAGACAGACATACAGACACACAGACAGACAGACAGACAGACAGACAGACAGACAGACAGACAGACATACAGACAGACAGACAGACAGACAGACAGACAGACAGACAGACGGCGCAACAAAAAAGTTTCAAAATCATCTGAAACGCAAAGATATATAAAAAATTTTGAAATCGGAGCAACTTTTTTTTTCTCGAAAAAATTAGGATCACCATAGCTCACACTACTATAGTATAGTATATGTGTGAGCTAAAAACAAATCAAATTACATAATTACTTATTAATTAACTGCTGCGCACTTTTAGATCTATAATTTTTTTAAATTTCTTATAGCTAACATTGTCAATATCAACATCTGATGCATACTTGTTAAATAAGTTGCATAAATTGTAGATAGGAGAGCTTTTAGATAGATTTGTTCGTGGATAAGCTAAATAAAACATATTTTTCCACCTTGAATTGATTCGATTGATGGCAAAAGGAAGTTGTTCAACTATATTAGGACAGTCAACATCCCGTTTGAGAATTCTATACATTGTTGTTAGAAAAATTTTAGTTCTTCTTTGGTTTAGTGATAATCTGTCAAATATTAGCTCACACATATACTATACTATAGTAGTGTGAGCTATGGTGATCCTAATTTTTTCGAGAAAAAAAAAGTTGCTCCGATTTCAAAAATTTTTATATATCTTTGCGTTTCAGATGATTTTGAAACTTTTTTGTTGCGCCGTCTGTCTGTCTGTCTGTCTGTCTGTATGTCTGTCTGTCTGTCTGTCTGTCTGTATGTCTGTCTGTAACGACCAACGCGCATAACTCAAAAACCGCTTGGCCGATTTTAATGAAATTTGGTACCTAGGCTGGGTTTTGGGCCGAGATGGTCCCATTTAAAAATGAACAAAATCCACCGAGCACAAACCAAATAAAAGGGTGGCGGTAGATTTCAAAAATTAGAGTTTATGGGAAAATATGGCGTGTGTGACATCAAACGAAAGGTAATTGAGTCTGGAGTTCAACAAAATACATTTTAATTTATTTAAAAAAAAGGGTGGGGGTATATTTCAAAAATTAGAGTTTAAGTGAAAATATGGCGTGTGATATCAAACGAAAGGCAATTGAGTCCGGAGTTTAACAAAATACATTTTAGTTTTTGTTTTTTTTAAGGGTGGGGGTAGATTTCAAAAATTTGAGTTTAAGTCAAAACATGGCTTGTGTGGTATCAAACAAAAGGTAATTTAGTCCGGAGTTGAATAAAATATATTTTAGTTTTTAGTTATATTAGCTCACACGTACACTATAATTATAGTACCTAGGGTGAGCTTAGGGGCCCATATATTGGCAGAGTATTTTAATAAGATCTTGTTGTCACAACCTCTTTGTGGATAAATCCCAAACTTTCTAAAGTGCATGGCTTTTAAACATTTTCGTTGAACTCCCTCAATCATACCAATCCAAATGTCATATTGGGGGGACCAGATAACACTTCCATATTCCAATAACGGCAATAACAGACTGTCAAATAAGTATATGCTTACGTCAATGTTAAAACTTTTAGTATTTCTACAAATAAACCCAGCAACTTTCTGGGCACTCCTAATTTTAGAAATAATATGTGATGAGAATGAAAGATTAGCATCGAAGGTTACACCTAGGTCTTTTTGTTCAGATACACGCTCTAGGCTCTCATTATTTATTGTATAATCAAATTCAATTAAGTTTTTGTTACGACTAAAAGACAAACAAAAGCATTTACCCAAATTTAAGTTAAAACCATTTTCCTCGCAATATAGAGCTGTGTCCTGAAATTCACTTTGAAGTGTTTCACAGTCCTCCAATGAGAAAACTTCAACAAATAATTTAAAATCATTGGAAAATGCCAATGATTCCACATTTTTTACCTTAGAAATAATTTTGTTGAAGGCAATAATAAAAAGAAGTGGTCCGAGATTTGACCCTTGAGGCACACCAGAAGAACTTATATAATTAGTAGACCTGCTACCTTTTAATTCCACGAACTGATATCTTTTGCTTGTGCTAGTTCCCAAATACGATTGTATTAAATTAGTTAGGTATGGAGAAACATTCCAGTTAGTCCATCTAAAATAGTGCTGTGACTTACTTTGTCAAAAGCCTTTTCCAAATCCGTATAAATAACATCAACTTGACTCTTTTTGTTTAAAGCCTCATGTACGTATTGAGAGAAAATTGTTAGATTTGTAAAGGTAGATCTTTTGGGTAAGAAGCCATGCTGTCTGGAAGATATTTTATTTGACACTGCAAAAAGTCTGTCAAATATTATGATTTCGAAAATTTTTGAGATTGCGCATACTATTGTTATAGGCCGATAGTTCTCAATTTTTTGTCTAGGATCACTTTTATGGATGGGTATGACTTTGCTAAGCTTCCATTTATCTGGAAAAGTTGACGTTTTAAGCATGATATTAAATAAAACCTGCAAAGGAACAAGCAAAAACTCTTTACACCCTTTTAATATAAAAGCAGGAATACCATCATGCCCAATAGACTTATTGGGTTTTAATTTATTAATAGCTTTTTCTATCTCTATAATGGATATATGTATCTTTCTCACAAAAGTAGGATTTAAATTTATTTGTAGGGGTGAGAATAATATTGTCATTTTCAATAAAAACGGACTTAAAGTATGTGGCAAAGTCATCGGCAATATTAATCGTTCCCGTGTATGTTTCATTTTCAAATGTCATTTCATCTGACAAGTCAGGACAGTCTTTAAAACTTTTGAGAAATGACCAGAAAAGTTTAGGGTTAAACTTTAGACTCGCTTCTATATCTATTAAGTATTTGGCACGAGCGGCCTTTATTTTATTTTTAATTAATTATCTTAGGTTACTGTATTTAGATTTCCAAAACTGAGACCTGTATTTTCGCGATTTTATAAAGCAAGTATGTTTTTGTTTAAGTAGTTTAATTATTTCATAGTTAAACCAAGTTGGGTAGTTTTTACCTTTTTAAGTTGATCTAGGTACACACCTCTCAAATAAGTTGTAAATAATTTTATAGAAAGCTTCAAGTGCCAGGTTTGCGTTAGTAAAGCTTGATAAATCATCCCAAATTTGTTGCCTAAGAAGTTCATACATTTGTAAAAAATTGACTTTTTTAAAATTAAACTTAGTTGTTGGCACTAATTTGCAGTTCCTTTGCGATGTTTTTACTGACAGTCTAATATCCAAACATGGATGGTTGTTATCTATTGGCACCATTTGATCATCAGTTTGTCCAACAGATATGTTATCAAAAGACCCAAAAACAAGATCAAGTAATACATTATTGATGTTCCTAATATTATTAAACTGATAAAGATTGTTAAAAGCCAGAAAACTCCTTAAATGGTTTACAATATTATTATTTGAGGACTCGTTTACATAACCTGGCACATTAAAATCACCTATTATAATAAAGTTTGAATTCACCTTACCTATTATGTTTATTTCTATTTTTTCAAAAAAATTTTCATATACGTCCAGAGAGCTGTTAGGTACAATGTAAACTAAAACTAAATATAAAAATCTATTGTTGTTTAAGCTAACTTGCAAGCAAATAGCCTCTTGATCGTCGTCAAAAATCTTAATCTCTATAACATTAAAAGTATTCTTTAAAGCCAAAAATACACCCCCACCATCTTTTTTCCCTATCAATAAACTGTTTCTGTCTTTTCTGAACGTGATCATACCATTCGGGCAAAATTCTGATGTATAAAATTTATCATTAAGCCAGGTCTCTGTTAAGGCTATTACATCATGATTGCTATTTAAAAGGTTAATTTGTAGGGTATCTAGTTTAGTTTTTAATCCACGACAGTTTTGATAAAATAAAGTAACTCATTTGTGCTCATTTGTTATGGATTTTTGCCGATTATTTAATAATATTTGTGTTTGTGGAAAACAATTTCTTACTAGGGTTAAGTCATTTTCTGTAACAGATTCTCTAAAAAAGCATCCTGAGTATCAAATTGACGGTCACCAGTCTCATTAAGTTGACCCTCCCTATCTTGAGTACTGTTGCAAACGATTTTTGGAGTTAGGTTCTGTATATTAAGAGAATTCTCACCCAAAACGGTACAATCACCAACGTCAACAGTACTTAAATCATTTTCAGTAAGATCAATTAAATTACTAATGCTACTATTATCTATACGCCTATCTATAAGTACCAAGTTTGAAACTGTACCCTGATTGCTGAAAGTATTGAATTTTTTATGCATTCAGAGAGCCTATATAAACCTAACCTATTCAAAAAATTTGATTTACGTCCAAAATACTTGTCTGCCATGCCTAAAAATGGTTTAGAATTTAAAGAAAGTAACCTTATATTTAAGTTCAATCTTGAGAGGGTATATGTAACCCTAACAATCGTTTTATTGTGATTAATAGGTTTATGCGTTTTTGATGGGGTTGTGCAAACAAGTAAATTTGTATGAAAACAGCTGTTAGCTAAATTACAAATATTATCACGCGTTATATTTCTACAGTTTGGACCAGTCAGAAGCACAACAAAATCATTGTCATTAAAATCAGAAATATAATCTTTTATACCACAAACAAGGTTACACAGATCGGCATCTGGTTTACATAATATTTGTATGGCGAATTCTCCATTAAATACTTTACGTAAACTCTGATAGGCATATTTCCCAAAATCCTCTGTCAGCACTAAGATTTTGTGCTTTTTTGAAGCATTTGACGATTTCGGTTTATGAGATATGGCATCTGTCATTTGATAAGATTACTTAGTAAATTTGTATGAAAACAGCTGTTAGCTAAATTACAAATATTATCACGCGTTATATTTCTACAGTTTGGACCAGTCAGAAGCACAACAAAATCATTGTCATTAAAATCAGAAATATAATATTTTATACCACAAACAAGGTTACACAGATCGGCATCTGGTTTACATAATATTTGTATGGCGAAGTCTCCATTAAATACTTTACGTAAACTCTGATAGGCATATTTCCCAAAATCATCTGTCAGCACCAAGATTTTGTGCTTTTTTGAAGCATTTGACGATTTCGGTTTATGAGATATGGCATCTGTCATTTGATAAGATTTAACTTCCTTATTTGACGGTTTGGCCAAACTCTGAATTTCATCTTTAAGTTTCCCTATTTCAATGAAGTAAGTTTGGTTTTCATTTTCCAAGTTTTCAATGGATAGTTTCATATTAGTGTTTACTGTAGTTAAGATCTAGATTAGATCACATAAGAAATGAGATCATAAAAGAAAGAATGGGAATCGAGGGAAGCATAACGGATGACATCACTAAAAGGCAATTGATATGGTACGGCCATGTACAACGAATGAACGACGAAAGATTACCAAAACAGGTCCTAGAGTGGCAACCAGTAGGGCGCACAAAAAGAGGACGTCCGAAACTAGAATGGCAACAGTCAATCCAAAGATCAATGAGTCAAAAGAATCTGACAGAAGATGTTTGTCAGGATCGAAGGAGGTGGAGAATAGGCGTCGGACAACGTAGAAAAACATTCTAAACCGACATAGTAGTAGTAGAAATTTATGCATTTTTAAAACTTTTCTGACAGCTGTCTGAGATATCCCCGTTATTGAAGCCAACTGACGCGTTGTCACTTCGAGATTAATGGAAACCTGCCCAATAACTTCCACTTGCATTTCTTCGTCCAAGATTCTAGGTCCCTGTCTTTTTTTATTTTTTACAGATCCTGTCTCTCAAATTTTTGAACTAAATCCCTAACATAGACGTGGCTTAGATTTTTGTCGGGATGCCTTTGATTAAAGGTAAGGGCTGTTCTTAAATAAACATACATTGAGCACCGTAAATAAAAATAATTTCAATTCGTTCTTCCACACTATAAACCATTTTCAAAATTTTAATAACCAACGAAATAAGTAAATTATACGGCAAGGCAAAATTGAAACTGAGTAAACGGACCAATAAAAAAAATTGAAAAAGAACAAAAAAGGTAATATTCGCATTATTGAGATTGTACCAGATAATGCTGGTGTTAAGACAAATTTTATTATTGGAGTTTTTATAATTTTTTTATGGGCTACTTACATTTTAAATGGGTGACAATATCTCAGGAGGGCCAGATGGTTTTGATACAATTATTTTTAAGACATTTGAGCTTTCTGTGCTTTTTGTTTAAATATCAGTTTTGCTTGAATCTAAAGGAAGCATTTAATTTTACCTCAATTTTTATGATCAGTGATCAGCATTTTTTGTAAGCTTTCCAGTAAGGTATCACACGTGGGGTATTGTCGTTTTAGATTTTAAAGTGAATGGGGGTGGGGTTTAAGGGGTGGCTGGACGCAGTGTGAGAAAATGAAAAAATAATTTAAAAATTATTAAATTTATATCCAAACCTTTAAAACTCAATTTTGTTTATTTTTTTTTTAACATTTTTTGAAATTTAGGGGTAGTTTTTAATCTTCCAAAAAAAAGTTTTCGACTAATGATTAGCATTTCTTGTAAGCTTTCAAGGAAGCTATCACAAGTGGGGTATTGCTATTTAAGATTACCTACCGATGAGTAGGGGTGGGGCTTAAGGAGTGGGTCGGGGTGGTTCGAAAAATATATCATTTGTATTCCCCCCGACTTTTATAGAAACGGTATTTTTATTTTTTTTCATATCTCCCTTGGTTAAAAAGAATAGAGCCATTGGAAGTTTTTAAAAACTCACCCTGTATAATATATAAAGTATAAAAGTTTTGAAAAAATATTTTTTTCTAAGAAAAATAAGCTTTGGAGTTTTTCAGCAAAAAAGGCTTAGGAGGAGGAAAATATAAAATTAATACCTAATAATGATGAATTAAGAAAAATTATAGCACGCCACTGGACAGAGAAAGATACCGCTAATTGAAGCCATCTCTTTTTTGCCTCATTTTATTCTGGCCGGACTGTATCCCAATAAGGGCGAACACCCATTGACTTCTATACCCTACGGGTAGACCCGGCATGGGCCTTATCTGCCATTATATCAAGCTTTTATCGCAATTGACCAAATACAAGTAAGAATTTAATGAGCAAGACAGGGATGAAAATAGAATTTCGGTTTGGTAAGTCCGAATACATGCAACATCGCAAAAATATTCTATTTGCTTGTCTTGGATAAAAAAGGGCAGTGGCGGCGCAAAATAAAAATTTTGAATTCCACTAGAATTTTTTTATCAACAATTTTCTGTTTGAATAATAAATAATTCATGAATACTTACTTGTGTATACTGTGTTTATAAAATTCCCTTCAGTAAAACAAAAGAGTAAAAAGAATTTCTAAGCATGCTAAGTGCAGTGGATGTATTAAAATTATTGTTTTCATCTTAGAACTTTACAAATGTTGTACCTTCCAGGTAAAATATTTTCTTTCTTTGAACAAGGGTCTTCTTCAACTCTTCTCTTCTTGGGTGGACTACAAGTTATGCTCGAGTCAGATGAAATTTCGGAACTAAAAATTTCAATTCGGAATGGGACAACTGGGCGCCGGCCAACTCGGCGCCGCCAACAGGGCGCCATGACGGGCCTAATGGGCGCCGGGCCAACTCAGCGCCGGACTATTTTTTTTCGATAAAATGTGCAGATAAAAAACAAAATAAATATGTTATTTATACAAAAATTTCAACATCTATTAAGTCGAGTGTTGAAATTTGGTAGGTGTCGTTTTCTGCGACTTGAAACACCGCCAAGTTCCATATTCGATACATATCGATGCATAAATAAGAAAGTCCGCCATTTTGGATCCGCCATTTTAATTTTTTTAAGTTTGTTTTACATTTGCACATTTTATCAAGAAAAAATATTTTAGTCCGGCGCCCAGTTGGCTCGGCGTCCAGTTGGCCCGGCGCCCAGTTGGCCTGTCGCCCAGTTGGCCCGCCGCCCAGTTGGTGGCGCCGAGTTGGCGGCGCCCAGTTGTCCTAGACTGCAACACATTGCAGGGGTCTGGTACGTTTTACCACCTTTCTTAAAACTACGAAGTTTTTTGAAAAATGATAACTTTAGACCATTTTATAGTGATTTCTAAAAAAAAAATGCGGAAAATCGTATATTTTGTTAAAAAAATTAAAATTGAAAAATTCTTAAAACCCCATTAAAACCCATACAAATTGCTACAAAAGAAGCATTTTCTCATTTCAATCTGAAACAAAACGGTCCCTGACGTCTATCAGCTGTTAACAAAAACTTGAAATAACTAAGGTCACTGATCGAAATCGGGTCAGTTTTTTTGGTCCTTTTATGAAAATGCACAATTTTTAAAGAAGCATGAAATTCAAAACAAAATCAAGAAAATTATGATTCTTACATTTTTAAAAATTCGTTTAATTGAACATTATATCAATTTTTATTCCTTAAAACATTAAAAATTAATAATTATCTACTTTTTTTAAATTTATCGAAGGTCTAACCGAACAAAACCAAACTGAACCGATCCGTATCGAAATGAACCAAATCAAACCGAATCTAACGGTTCGGTTTGGTTCGGTTCGATTTGGTTAAACTAAACCGTACCTAACTGAATGTAGCTAAACCTAACCGAAACAAACTGAACCTAGCGGAACCTAACCAAACATAATCAAACTGAACCAAACCTAGCCGAAGAAAACTGAACCTAACCGAACTGATTCGAAACGAACCGAACCGAACCAGACCGAATCTGGCTGAACCTAACCAAAACAAATTAAACCTAGCCGAACCTAACCAAACATAATCAAACTGAACCAAACCTACCCGAACCAAACCGAACCGAACCGAGTCGAACCAACCAAACCAAACCGAACCGTTAGATTCGGTTTGGTTCGGTTCGATTTGGTTAAACTAAACCGAACCTAACCGAATATAGCTAAACCTAACCTAAACAATCCTAGCGGAACCTAACCGAACATAATCAAACTGAACCAACCTAACCCAACCCAACCCAACCTAACCCAACCTAACCCAACCTAACCCAACCTAACCCAACCTAACCCAACCTAAACAAACCTAACCCAACCTAACCCAACCTAACCAAACCTAACCTACCTAGTTGTTAATAAATATAGTAAAAGTTGTTAGGTTTATGTCCAGGGGGTAACCATTGTCCATAATCGTCGGAAATCGAGTTAGGATTAGTATATGCGACCATAAACATTGAGTGGCGCGTGAGTGTTTGGTCTTCAAATTTTTTTTAGGGAAATTTTTCTAAATCTTTTTTTCCGCACTCTGGACACCCTAATAAACCGTAATCTGGTTACCCTAATCCATCGCAATTAAAGAAAATCGGTAATCGAAGTGTCATAAAGTTTTTGTTGGTTTCTATTCTTCTTTTATATTATGTAGGACAAAATTATTAATTAAACTAAGTGACCTTATTAAGTAAGACAGCATGATGGTCAAATGACATTAGAAGGACATACACATATGATACCGGCCTGTAGACCGGTCGCGGTGGCGTCATATAATAATAAATATATACTTTCGCTATGAAAGACCAAAATTTAACTTAAAATTACTGTAAAGTCCGCAAAAAACATAAAATTTATCGAAATTTATAAAAACATAGATCAGTGTGTGTAACAATTCATCAAGATGTATGAAACTCGACCGTGACATGTCAAAAGTTTGGCTCGAAAAAATAAAAACAACTGGATAAAAATCGGTATGTAAGCATTTAAAAAAAATCATTTTTAAGAAAGTCAAATACTTTTTGTTAATTTTCATGCAATGCAAAAAAACCTTGTAATAAGTTTTGAGTAGGGTGGTAAAACGTACCAGAACCCATTTCAGGACAAATTATTATTAAAAAATAATATAATAAGTGCGGGGAAGTGACACTTTCTGAATCAAAATATGTGAGGGTAAAATCGCACGGTCGCAGAAAAAACTATCTATCGTGACGCTACTGAACTTTCTCGTGTTTTAGCAAAAACTATCCGTCAAGACGACTTACCCATGAAATGTTGTTTTTTATGGATTTTTTTCTTCTTTTGCACAAAAAACAATTTCGGACCATGTTTGAACTCAAATAGTTACTTCTAAACTTGTTTTTAAACGTTTTAAGATTTCTTTTTGTAATATTCCCGCACAAAATTCAAAAAAATTCATTTCCGTACTTAGACAACATTGTCTATCAGTTTTCCCTGTATAATCCGACTAGCAGGTAGAATCACTCAAAATACGACAGGTGGATTAAAGGTAGCCAGCTGCTTTTCTGTCGCACTTATGCCGTCAGTGTGAAAGAGATAAAAGTACCCATATATTATCTAGGGTATTATTAGCATGCAAAATCAGCCTATCTTTGTCCGTTTCACATGTTCAATAATGTCTATCTCTGTTTTTATTGTAAAATAAATACCTGCCCTTAGAAACCAAATTGGATAGGGTCAATAAAAAATGCCTTGTCTTTCCGTCTCTAAAGCCCTTTCAGGGCTTTATACAATTTGGATGATCCGATTTGGATGAAATTTGGTACACACATAGTCGTCCCATGACAATACAACATTAAGAAAAAAATATCCTCCCACCCCTACCCCCACCCCTTCTATAGAAAAATATGTTTCTGACACACTTCCCGTTATCCGATTTGGATAAAATTTGGTATACACATAGTAGTCCGATGATAATACAACAATAAGAAAAAAATATCCTCCCACCCCTACCCCCACCCCCTTCCATAGAAAAATTTGTTTTTGACACACATTCCGTTATCCGATTTGGATGAAATTTGGTATACATATAGTGATCCGATGACAATACAATATTTAAAAAAAATATCCTGCCAGCCCTACCCCCACCCCTTTTCATAGAAAAATGAGTTTTTGACATACTTCCCATTATCCGATTTGGATGAAATTTGGTATTCACATAGTAGTCCGATGACAATACAATATTAAAAAAAATATCCTCCCAGCCCTACCCTCACCCCCTTCCATAGAAAATTTGTTTTTGACACACTTCCCATTATCCGATTTGGATGAAATTTGGTATACATGTAGTGGTCCGATGACAATACAACAATAATGAAAAAATGTCCTCCCACCCCTACTCCCCACCCCCTTCCATAAAAAATGCGTTTTTGACACACTTCACTTCAAATGACTTATAAAATTTGGTATATGCATAAAGGTCCGATGGCAATACAGCCCAAACAAAAAATATATTTCTACCTCTACTCCCACTCCAAAAATTTTTTTAAGTCACAAGCTTTTATAAAATGCACTAAATATTAAAAAAGTATTTTCTAACATTCTAATATTGTCATAATAATAAAAGCGATAGCCGTTAATCAAAGCATAAGTTAATCTAAATTTGTGATCTAAACACTTAAAGAATATTCAACATAGCAGGTCATCAAAGATATGTTTGATGTGAATCAATGTTATGCCATTGCCATACCTATTTCAGAGAAATTCTGGGGTATCTTGGGTCGGGTTGGGTGGGTTTTGGTACCTCTGCATTTTTCTGCTAGATAGATTCTTGCAAATAGTGATATTTAATTGATACGGATATCTTATCGTGCTAACATCGTCAAAATTTCCATCAGTCGGCCATCGCTTTTATTATTATAATATTAGAATGTTAGAAAATTATTTTTTAATATTTAGTGCATTTTATAAAAGCTTGTGACTTAAAATTTTTTTTTTACCAATTTATTGAAAATTAAGTTATCTTTTAAACGATGCGTAACTTAGTCGGTTCAAGTTCATTCTTCTACATTGGCGCCCTCAAATTATTATTAGTTATTTTTAAAGATTACGAAAAAGAAAACACGTTTTTATAGGTTTTATTCAATATTCTTAAAAGCTAAGTATATTCAAAAAGAGAAAAATTTCAGGAACACTTCTTTGCAGTGGTTTTAAACCTGACGTTACCACTTTCGTAGCGTCTGCATATTAAGGTTAATTTTTAAAATCCCTGAAAATTTTTTTTGTTTATCTGTTTTATTCTATTTTTTTAAATGGGCTTCAAAAATTCAATTTTTATTCTTTATTGTTAAAAATAATATTATTTTTAACGATATGTATGTATTTCTGAGGTGTCCAAAAGTTAAAAGTATTAAATCGCAAATAAAAACGTTTTTCATATGCAAGTTTAATGCAATTTTTCAGACACTAACAAGAAAAAAAGTTTTATATCGTATTATAAACAATATAATTCCCTTTTAGATAATGTATATTTATATCGTGTTATTAACAATATATTCTCTCAATTCTCTTTGAGATGATGTACATCATGATCGCAAAATTACAAAAACAGATATTTTTATCTGGTGCTTTTTTTAATATTCTTAAAATAAAAATGGTTCCTAGATAAAGAACAAACGACCCTGTTATTGTAAATGTTTTTATAGAGGTTTATAAAATATTTAATATTACAAAGTTTGTCCCTGAGTCATGGTTATTTTTTAGAACCCGAAAATAAAACTAAGCTCTATAGGAAAAAGCGTTTGGTATCCAGTTATAGATAGTAAAATTTTCCTATCGAGCGGTTAGTAAGGTGTAAATTATCAATTTTTTTAATTCAGCAATGTTTAACCAAAATTTTGTGAAATATCAAGCAGGATTCAGAAGAAGATTTTTCACCGATATATCAGGGATATTTTTGGACTTTAAACAATTATTTGAAACCATTGATAGGACTTCAAAAAACTTAAAAAGTTAATAAAAGTATTTGTATTTACACCAGTTCGTATTTATAAAGATTGAAACTTGGAGAAATATGCTAAATAAAAGCTTTGAACTAAACTACTCATCAACACACTAGGAGGAACTATTTTTCTGACTTCAAATAACTTTATTTTAAGGATGCCAATTGCCAATAGAGGGCTAACCATGAACTCAAATCGATCAAGGTGTACTTCGTTTAAAAGTTATTGTGATTTCCTACAATAAAGTCTGTTCTGTTACACATTTTTCGCACTGTCGCAAGTGTCTAAGCTTGTTTTTAAAATGTATTTTGCTGTGATATTTTAATTTTCTTTAATCTACATTATATTTTACTAGTTTTGGATTAGGGATGGCCGCCAGATTTTTCTCAAAAACTACTATCGCTACGATATCGGAAAAAAAGTGTTGTATAAAAGATTTTTGTTTCTGTCGCTCCCGACTTGAAAAAGTTAATTTTTTGACAATATACTATGATTAACAGACAAAAATTATACCATATTCCTATTCCTTGAAAAATCCTGCAGGATTTGGACCCCTTACCTATGCCTATGTCAATTTTTTTTAATGAATTATTCCTATGAATTAACATGTTCTGATTATTTATCCGACAAACTAAAAAAACGTTTGAGGAATGCAAATCTTTTTGATTGTTTGTCTAATTTTTGTAAAAAGTACTAACTTAAATTTCTTCAAGGGATGTGATTACTGCCCCTAACAGGTAGCTACAGAAACAAAAACATTTTAGGTGAATTCGCAAGGCCTGATATTGCTACATTTTTCCCCGAAGTCGTAGCGGCTGTCGTTTTTGAGATAAATCCGGCCGCCATCCTTAATCGGACACACTGTATATCACATATATTTTTTTTACATTTTAGAGAACGTTTTTTTTTACCTGGCCAGCCCGCAAAGCATTGTTTTCTAATTACGAGAATATTTTTTTTATTAATAATTTATGCTTGAATCAAAAGCTTAAAGCTGGCAATTCTTTTTAAAATCCTTAAAACTAGTTTTACTGATGTATAAAGCACATACCTTGTAGGTATTTAATAAGCAAACAGTGTGTCGGATCCGTCATAGATGAATTTAGTCCAGTTGTTACCAAATGTCTGAATTTCAATAAGTTCAGTTTTAAGCACCTTTTTAATTAAATTTATTTAATAATTTTAGCCGCTTTGTTTAGATCCAGACCTTTTGTATTTAGTAAGAATAAATTTCAAGTCGCAACTGCCACTGGATGCAGAGGGAACTTTGCAATTTTTCCATTTTGTTAAGCAGTTTTATGGAAAGGGATCAAAGACGTTAATACCGGTTATTGAGTAAGTTATTATCAAACGTGGAATTTCGTACCCGTGAATTTAAAAATCAAACAAGATTCGCGGCTAATCGGGCAAAAAGGAGTTTTTTTGTTTCCCTTATATCTTTCCGTGGGTAGCCTGAAAGCTTAACCTCACGGGGGTCCAAGATCTAATGGACACCTAATAAGTGTTGACAGTTAACCGTTTCGTCCTTATGGGACTCCTCAGAACACTGCTGGTCAATGTGACAAATCTTGCGAAGTTAATCAGACGGTTTTGTCTCTAATTAAATGTAATTAGTGAGCGAACTATAGCAAGAGGCGCCATCTACCGAGATACGAGAGAAACAAAAAACCAAAAGCAGGCGAAAGAAAACACTGCTATACAATATCGATCAATGAAAAGATCGAATGCAAATAAAAGAAAACAACAATAGTCCGTGACCTACGACAGCTCTTCGTCTTTCAGGCCGGATCAACACAGATTGCATTTTTACCCGTCTCCAAGACAGTGAGCGTCAATCAACGGAATTTTTAAGCCAAATAATACAAACAAACGTGGAATTTCGTACCCGTGAATTTAAAAATCAAACAAGTTTCGTGGCTAATCGGGAAAAAAGGAGTTTTTTTGTTTCCCTTATATCTTTCCGTGGGTAGCCTGAAAGCTTAACCTCACGGGGGTCCAAGATCTAATGGACACCTAATAAGTGTTGACGTAAAAGAATTTTTTTTGTATTTTTGACGACCTTCAAATTGGTGTTTTCTAAAAAAAATTACTACAACTAGTTCCCGAGATATTACTATAAACTTACTTTTTTTAGATACGGACCTGTATTTTTTATTCTATTTTTTAAAAGAACTTTTTTTATTATTTTAACGATGTATCACATGCCCATATTTATTTGTATTTTAATGCTAAAGAAATGTTATTTAAGTTTTTTGGCACTTTTACCGTATTATCATAGGTTGCTTGGACAGCAAAAAACACAATTGTTTATAAAAACATATGATGCGTAATACATGCATCTGTTAAATTTAGTTTAAACCATCAGCGTATTTCAATAATGAAAAATTAGATTTAAGACCAACAAAACAATTGACTGTCTAATAAAAAAAAAACTGTTTACTAACTTTTAAAACATTTAAACTTTTTACTGATTAGTTAAATTAAACTTATTTTAAAATATTTATTTTTATTTTAACACGTTTTTCAAAATAAACCGCTTACTTATCCAAATGCTGAAATATCTCCAAATCTCGAGGACCAGTTTTATAAACCTTATTTTTGATGACCCCATATGGAAAAATCCAGAGGAGTAATGTCCGATGACCTGGGGGGGCAATATATTGGTGCGTTATTTCCGATCCACTGATTTGGTTTGAAATTATTCAAAAACATGGTACAACGATGATCTCTGTGGCCGGGTGCACCATCGTGCTAGTAGTACTCAAAATTCGACCGAACATCTAAAGGCAGATCATCTTGTAATGTATTTGTCAGAAAATTGTGATAGGTTAATCCGGTGAGAGTGTCTTGGGAGAAAGAACACCTATTCCGAATCTTTATTGAAATGCCGTTTCTCTTTGAAAATGCTCATTTTCTTGTGTCCGCCGATAATGCAAGTTCCTGTTGTACCATCCATTATTTCAAAAACGGCTTTCATCTGACCACACATTTTTCTTGCAAATATCAATATCACGCCTCCGGCGTCTTAGTAACCAAACTAAATTTAACAGATGTATTACGCATCATAGGTTTTTATAAGCAATTGTTTTTTTTGCTGTCTAAGCCACCTATGATAAAACAGTAAAAGTGCCAAAAAACTTAAATACCATTTTTTTAGCATTAAAATACAAACAAATATGGACATGTGATACATCGTTAAAATAATAAAAAAGTTCTTTTAAAAAATGGAATAAAAAATACAGGTCCGTATCTAAAAACAGTAACTTAATGGTAATATCTGGAAAACTAGAGGTGGTAAATTTTCTTTAAAAATACCTATTGAAGAACGTCAAAAATGAAAAAAAAATTCCTTTACGATTTTTTTGAGATATTTAATAAAATAGATTTGAGCAATTTTTTGAAAAACCCCGGGAGCTCGGGATATAATAGTTTTTTTTTTAAATGTGAAACCAGATTTTTAATGTCCCTCAAAAACTGCTAATTTTATCTAATTTGAACAAGCTTGTAGTTCTTATAGTTAACGAGATAGCAATAGTGACCCATGGCAATATATATATATATATATATATATATATATATATATATATATATTATTGAATTATATTGTTACGGGTTCACTACGACAAATTAAAACTCGCAATTGTTGAAAACGATACGTCAATTTATTCCGACAAATTATGTACAAAAACACGCTCTTAAACTTACTAATAACTTGCTAATAATTCACTACTTTAATACGCCTATTAACTTCGCGTTAACATCTAGCGATAACTACTATTGGTTATCTCTGACTGCCCGATGCACGACGTCCGGCCCTATATATGAGGGTCTGCCTACAATTCGAGAATTTTCCATCTTTGTTCGATTCGGAATCATTCCGCCCTTTTCTAGAGCCGGACCGTTCACATACCAGTTCGTTACAGATAACGCAACTAAAACCTAGATTAAGAATACAACCATAAAATACGTCAACCTAATACTACACTAAACCTAAATAAATTCTAACTATAAAATTTAAATAACTTAAATTTGTAACACTATCCTCCTCTTCAGGTTTGATCGTCTCGATCAACATTTCCCAGGTAAGGTTTTAGTCTGTCTAGATGAACAACTTTCATCTTGGACTTCGGGCTTTTCTGGATTCGGTAGACTACATCATTAATTCTCTTAATAACTTTATAAGGCCCTTCCCATGGTGGTGTCAACTTAGGTGATCTTCCTTTCTTGCGTTGAGGATTGTATAGCCAGACTTGATCATTCTCTTTGAACCCTGAAGAGTTTGCTTTCAGGTCATACCTCGCTTTCATGCGGTCACTGGCTATTTCTATTCGCTCTCTAACCACTTCATGGATATCGTGCAGCTTTTGCCTTAAACGTTCGACATAGTCATTAACCTGTAAGTGTTCTTCTTCAGGTGAACCAAACATGATATCACATGGCAAACGCAGTTCTCTACCAAACAGGATACTAGATGGAGTAGCTCTTGTCGTATTGTGAATGGCGGTTCTATAGGCCATCAAAAACAATGGAATATATTGGTCCCAATCTGTTTGGTGCTCATCAACAACTTTGCAAAGATGTTCTTCTATTGTTTTATTAAATCTTTCAACCATGCCATCTGACTGCGGATGTAAAGCAGTAGTCCGTGTTTTATGTATTCCTAAAAGGTCACAGAGATTTTGGAAGAGCTTTGATTCAAAGTTTCTTCCTTGATCTGAATGTAGTTCCAAAGGAATGCCAAATCGGCTGAAAACATCATTTACCAGAACTTCTGCAACTGTAGCGGCCTCTTGGTTAGGCAAAGCAAAAACTTCTGGCCATTTGCTAAAGTAATCCATGACAACAAGGATGTATTTGTTGCCCTTTTTAGTTTCTGGAAATGGTCCGGCCACATCAATAGCGATGCGTTCGAATGGCAGACCTACGTTATATTGTTTTATTTGACCTCTGGACCTTGTTTTGGGACCTTGGCTGGCTGCACAAGTCGAACATCGGCGGCACCAGTTTTTCACATCTTGAAAGTAATTGACCCAATAAAATCGGTTTCGAATTTTGTCCATGGTTTTATTTATGCCTATGTGCGCGCCTGATTTTCCACCATGGCATTCGGCCATTATATTGTCTACCATGCTCCTAGGAACCACTACTTGATTAATCACAGTAAGGCCATCGGCACTTTCCCAGGCACGTTTAAGGATGTTTTCTTCTACTATCAGTGAATCCCATTGTGCCCACAGTGATTTGAATATCACCCCTTGGTTTGCGATATCTTGCCATGATGGTCGTGGCTTGTTCTCTTCTTTCAATCGCAAGATAGGTCCTACATCTTTGTCGTCAAGTTGTGTGGTTCTAATTGAAGCCGACATCCATTCTTCATCTGGTTCTAATTTTATCTGACGCACGTAGTGAATTCCCTCTTTCTGGTCAATTTTCCTGCAATGTTTACAATCCTCAGGGCAAGGTCTTCTGGACAATGCATCCGCATTATTATGCACCCTTCCCGCTCGGTGCTTAATTTGATAATGGTATTGTTGTAGCTTTTCTATCCATCTCGCGACTTGCCCCTCAGGTTGTTTCATTTTCATGAGCCACTGTAACGCAGCATGATCCGTTCTAGTCAGAAACTCTTGTCCATAGAGATATTTGTGAAAGTGATCTACGGATTTAATGATGGCTAGGATCTCCTTTCTGGTAACACAATAATTTCTCTCTGGTTTGGATAGCTTTTTGCTGAAAAATTCGATGACCCGTTCTTCTCCATCTTGTACTTGGGAGAGTACTGCTCCTATGCCATCGTTGCTCGCATCAGTATCTAATATGAATTTACCTTTTGGAATAGGGTATGCGAGAATCGGACTAGAACATAATGCTGCCTTCAGTCTTCTAAATGCTTGGTCACATACAGTATTCCATCTGTAAGAAGCTTTATCTTCTGTATGTCTATGTAATGGAGACGCTATTTTGGCGAATCCTTCTACAAATCGTCTGTAGTATGTACACAGACCCAAAAAGCTTCTCAATTCATGTTTGTCACGAGGTTGAGGCCATTCTTTTATTGCTTGTAACTTCTTTTCGTCAGTATGGATGCCTTCTCGGGAAACGACGTGACCCAGGAATTCAACTTTTTCTTGGAATAGAAAACATTTCTTTACAGTTTAATTTGAGATTGGCATTTCTGATTCTTGAGAATACTTCTCGCAAATTATCTAGATGATCTTGAAATAATTTCCCCATTACTATGACATCATCCAAATATACTAGACAGGTTTTCCAAGTAAGGCCTCGTAGAACGACTTCCATTAGTCTTTCAAATGTAGCTGGAGCATTGCATAGGCCAAATGGCATCACATTAAACTGATAAAGTCCACTTCCAGCAGAGAATGCAGTCTTCTCTTTATCCTTTTCAAAGATTCCTACTTGCCAATACCCACTTTTTAGGTCAAGAGTAGAAAACCAACATGATCCTGCCAATGTTGTTAATGTGTCGTCTATTCTTGGCAGTGGGTAACTATCTTTCTTGGTCACATCGTTAAGTTTCCTGTAGTCGACTCAAAATCTAGTACTTCCATCCTTTTTAGTGACCAACACCACAGGAGATGACCAAGGACTTGATGACTCTTCAATAACACCGTCGCTGTGCATTTTATTAATGAGATTGTGAACTTCTTCTTGTTTGGCCAATGGTAGTCTTCTTGGGGGCTGTCTTATCGGTTGGGCATCGCCAGTGTTGATGGAATGTTGAATAAGGTTTGTGCGTCCCGAACTACTCTTAGTTTCAAAGATATTACTTTGTTCTTCTATAAACTCTCTCGCTTTTCGAAATTCTTCTGGAGTGAGATGTTGCCAAGTTGACCGAAGTACCTCCGTTGGTAACTTACTTTTATCCTCCGAAGTTGGCTCTTCACATCTTGTTACTTTCTGGACTGGCTCAAATAATGCTACCACCTCCCCCTTATTAATTTTGACACTATTTGGGAAAATATTGGCGACTCTAATCGGTATGTCTTTATCGGTTTTAACTAGTGACTTTGCAACGAGGTAGGTGTTGGGTAATTTCTGTTGGCTTATAAGTCCGACGCAGCTTGATGTTTTACTTTCTAGCCTCCCAAAAATGATGGTCTCACTGTTACCGACCAGTCTTGTTGTACATACTGCCACGACCTTTATTGGTTCTTTATTGAAGTGACTATTTGACAAAATGAACTCTTCATTCCCAAATCTTAGGGTATTAAGTATTATCAAACGCAAATCCATGTTTACTTATCAAGTCCATTCCCAAAATAAATTCGTCTTCTATTACAGTGTGGCGAATCTTCAATCTTCCCAGCTCTAGGTCTATGTCTGTCTGCCCCAACACGTCGGCGGATTCTCCAGTCACAGTCCTAAGTGTTATTTTCTTTTCTGTTGGTCGAATTTTATATCTCGTTGCAATTTTGGAATTAAGCAATGATATGGCTGCACCGGTGTCTACTGTGATGTTAACTTGTCTTCCATTTATAAGTCCGTCAATGTTGAGGCTGTCAGCAGTATGTTTTAAACTCTTAATAGAGTAAATTTTGGGGGCTACCCTTCCATTAGTTAACACCCGCCTCTCCGTGTTGAAAATTTTTAGTTGATCTCCTCTTCTGTACTTTGTCCCGCTAGATGGTAGGCGAGACCTCATTTGGACACGATAATTGCGTTGAATGTGCCCTGTAAGACCGCATCTAAAACACTTTACATTTGGAGGGGATCGTCTGCTTTCTTTTAAAGAGTCAATCTTCTCTTTCAGTGATTGAAGAATTTGGCTTAGCGTCTTTGAGGGAACCTCTTGTTCCTTGCTCATTTCTTCATGCTCGTGAATTGAAACAGCCCTTACTTTTGGCCTGGACATATTATTTGATGACTCAATTTCAAGGGCTCGAATCAACGCTTCACTGCTGCTATGGAAGCGTTCTCGGCGAAGTAACTTTGCTAAGTCTGTGTCTCGCAAGCCATTAATAAAGCGATCCACCGTAAAGGGATCTCTGTAATTTTCCGGCATTTCTGGGTAAGCCAAGTACATCAGCCTCCTGATATCCGCTTCATACTCTTGTAATGACTCCCCTGCTCTTTGTTGACGAACATTTAATTCTGACCAATGTAAATTTCGCAAGTGTTCGTCTCCATACCTTCTTTCTAGCGCTGCCACTAAAGCGTTATAATTCTGTTTTTGTTTGACTGGAATGGACCGTAAAAGTCCCAGAGCAGGTTCTCGCAGAGCTACTAACAAAGCTCTAGCTTTTTCGTCATCATCCCAACCATTTGCAGCAGCGGCAGCTTCAAACTGTTGTTTGTAAGTAGACCAGGAAGACGTACCATCAAAATTTGGAGGCTTAATGTTTTGGTTGGAATTTACAACACATCCTTGAGCTTTTATTTTGTTGTGTTCTTTCTGAAGCTGTATAAACTGTTTTGACATGTCCTGGAATTTTTCTTCCATGGTTTGAAAAACTTCTTCCCTAACATTCTGTAGTTTGGTCTCCACTTTTTCTTCAACATTCTGCAATTTGTTTTGTACCTTTTCTTCTACATTCTGCAATTTATTTTGTACCTTTTGTTCCACACTATGCATGCTTTGAGTTATTTCTTCCTTAAGATCTTCGGTTGCAGTCTTGAACTCTTCTCTCAGCTGTTCGGAGTTGCTCTTTATTTGATCGAAGTTTTCTTGAATGCCATCTAATCTTTGCTCAAATGTCTGTTTCATATCGTTCTGGTTTTGTTCAATGGTCTGTTTCATGTCGTTCTGGTTTTGTTCTATGGTCTGTCTCATATTGTTTTGGTTTTGTTCCATGGTCTGTTTCATATCGTCCTGGTTTTGAGCCATTTGAGCTGCTAGAGCCTGCATCATTTTAGTTAGATCTTCCATCTTTGCCGATCCTTGTCTGGTAAGCATCAACTTTCTGATAAATCACTTAAAACGTTTATTTTAGGGCTATAAAGCGAATGTCGAAATCGGTTTTTCAATATCTCTTCCAATTCTGAAATAGAACCTAATGGAATGTTCTGGAATATACTGGAAAATGCTACTCTTTCTGCTACTAGGCAAATGTAGAAGTCACTTTTTGATTATCTCTTTTGGTTCTCGAATAGACCGTCGTAGAATGTTATGGAATAGTCTAGAAATAATTTCTAATTCTTACTTTTAAAATAACTAAGCTACTGTCGAAGTCGGTATTTGTATATCTCTTCTAGTTTTTGAATAGAACGTCGTAGAATGTTATGGAATCTTCTAGAAATTCTTTCTAATTCTTACTTTTGAAATAACTAAACTAATGTCGAAATCGGTATTTGTATATCTCTTCTAGTTTTTCAATAGAACGTCGTAGAATGTTATGGAATCTTCTAGAAATTCTTTTTAGTTCTTACTTTTGAAATTACTAAGCTAATGTCGAAGTCGCTTTTTGGATATTTCTTCTGGTTTTCGAATAGAGCGTCGTAGAAAGTGATGGAATATTCTAGAAATTCTTTCTAATTCTTACTTTTTAACTAACTAAGCTAATATCGAAGTCGATTCTTAAATATCTCTTTTGGTTTTTGAATAAATCAATATCGAAATTCTTCGAATATTCTGGAAAAATCACTTACTGTTTTTCTGTCCAATTGTCCTAGCCGGTGGTACTATGTAAGGGTAGTCTTTGCACTATTCAGTTCTGAATATTCTGGCAAAATCACTTACTGTTCTTCTTTTCAATTGTCCTAGCCGGTGGTACTATGTAACGATAGTCTTTGCACTATTTATTTCTTTTAATCTCACTTCTGACACCAATTGTTACGGGTTCACTACGACAAATTAAAACTCGCAATTGTTGAAAACGATACGTCAATTTATTCCGACAAATTATGTACAAAAACACGCACTTAAACTTACTAATAACTTGCTAATAATTCACTACTTTAATACGCATATTAACTTCGCGTTAACATCTAGCGATCACTACCATTGGTTATCTCTGACTGCCCGATGCACGACGTCCGGCCCTATATATGAGGGTCTGTCTACAATTCTAGAATTTTCCATCTTTGTTCGATTCGGAATCATTCCGCCCTTTTCTAGAGCGGACCGTTCACATACCAGTTCGTCACAGATAACGCAACTAAAACCTAGATTAAGAATACAACCATAAAATACGTCAACCTAATACTACACTAAACCTAAATAAATTCTAACTATAAAATTTAAATAACTTAAAGCTTAGAAGTTAAGTAAAACTCTGGTTTTTATTTAAAACAGCTACATTTATAAAAAAAGTTATGTGATTTGATTTCTGACTATAAATACTAAAATTTAAAGTTGATTTCACTGAAAATCATTTTAAATGCAAGTACATACCCTGTTTTGACGAAGCCATCACAAATATGTCATATACAGTTTTAAAACAAATAATTATAATAAAAAAAATGTGAGGACACACAAACAGAAACATTGAAAATTCGCGCGTGCACCACATAGCGAACGCTACGTTTCAACTGATGCGCAAGAGAGTGCGGGAGTCGAGTGAAAAATAATGTTTGCCACATGATGCGTTATACATTTAGCTATATATAAGTGAGCATTTTGTTTTTTAATATTCACAATTTTATAAAGAGCATATATGGCCAGCATTTAGGCTTCAATACCCGTATGTGCGACGGCCAACAAAGATAGCATAGGTTTTCAATCATGTTATTAGCTCACACGTATACTATAGCTATAATGGTGTGAGCTGTGGTGATCGTGTCAAAAACTAGAAAAGAAAGTTGCTCCGATTTAAAAAATTTTGTTTTTATTTTGTCGCGTCGTCTGTCTGTCTGTGCGCATAACTCAAAAACTACTTGCCCGATTTTAATGAAATTTGATACCTGCGGGTTTTGGCTTAAAATGGTCCCATTTAAAACTAAGTTAGCGTATTTGCTCAGAAATTGGCCGAGTATTTTTCGTTCGAATCATAATTTATCCATTTTATCATTTGAATACAAATACATCTGAATAAAAACATGCGATTTTTTAGCGACGATTTTATAGAGTATAATCAAAATAGCGATTCGAGTGCTCATTCGAATGAAAATATAATTCAAATACTAAACATGTGATTTGGCCCAACACGCTGCGAGAGTAATTTGTTCGAAGAATTGATGTTGATGTTCTAGAGGACGCTAAACGAATTTTTTTTTATTGATTGTTGCCCCTACTCCTACAGTAGGGCTCGAGGGCGCGAGGGCTGGGCGCGCTGCGTATCTTGGCATATCTTGGCTAAAAAGACTGGGCGATTGATCCTAGCTATGGATGGAAAGTCGCAGTATAAAAAAAAAGTTTTTTTTCTTACAATTGCCGTTTTTCTACTTCTTCAAGTTACATTACAACCCCTAGCGGGTTTTAGTCAGAGCCCTACATTCTGCTCTCTCTGGTACGATTCTTCGCCACCTTCTTATTCCCATATTTTTGATGTCATCAAGTAGTATTAGTATTTTTCTTGGTGTTCTTGTCGCATCCATTCTCGAAACATGTCCCAACCAAGCTAATCTTCTACTTCTGAAGAATCTCTTTATGTTTGCGTCATCTATTAGCTGTTCTAATTTATCCGTATCCGCTAATAACCATATTCTGTTTGCACTGATACAAGATCTTATGAAGAATTTTTCTTTCAAATATTTTTGGTTGGTCTTCATTCGCTTTTGTGAGTGTCCATAATTCGCACCCATAAATCACCACCGGCCTTATTATTGTAGTGCACATTTTTGGTTTGAGATCTCGTTAGAACCTTTAAATTGAGCAGTTTTTGATAAGCATAAAATATCTTGTTTCCGATGATTATTCTCTGGTTTATTTCCTATGTAATAGAGTTTTCTTTATTTATATTGTGGCCTATTAAAATGCGTTGGGTGGCATTTGTGACAGCTTAAAGACGTTGCCGCCATTTTGTGACACTAAAATCAGAATAACAACAATTTGCCACTTTGTGACACAAAAACCCACTGAATAATTAAACAAATATCTGGAAGCAGAACTGTATTTTCCAGCTAGGTAAAACATTGATATGTCCGGTAACTTTTATACAGTGGAGAAGGGGGGGTTCAGAAATAAGAAAATTTGAAGTGCGCCACATTATTTAATACCAATGTTTTACAAAGAAGTTCTTAAATAAAATACAGTTCAACCCAAACGTTGTAGCCAAACAATGAAATTCTACCTACTTCCGAGGCTTCCAGAGTATTTGTGTAATTAAAAAAACCAAAAAAATTGAGTAATAAACAGAATAAAACTCTAAAAGATTGAATTAAGATAACAAAACTAGAAGCACTTTACAGGTAGATGGACTCCTTTAACAGGTTATAGTGCACATCTGAGTCAGTAGTGTGAGACTCCATTATATGAATGATTGAAGAAAAATATACACTTACAAAATCATTCCCATCATAGGGGAGATCTGGACCAAATATCTGCTGTCATCATTCTACGTTGGGTAGAATGGGACAGACAGCAACCCAGTCCGAGATCTACCCCATGAGGTAGAACAGTGTAAAGAAACCGCTAAAAAATATAATCTCATCTCTCTTTTGTCTCCGCAAAGTTGGTCATTGGGTTGTACAAATAACACAAAAATTTAGTTCATCTTGTCTATTTTAAGGGCTGAAGTTAAGATTAGAAACATGAAATATGCTAAAAAAAATTAAACAAGTTCGGGCCAAAATAGCAAGGCACTCCAAATTTCACAAGAGAAATTGTCTTAAATAAATGAAATGAAGGAAGACAAGTCAATTTAGTAAATGCGCCGCAAAATTGTGGTTATGACGTCATACCGTTACCTTGCGTTTACAAGCAATGTTGAAATTATACTGTGAAAAATTATATATGAAAACAAATATTATATCTAAGGGTGTACTTGCTCCTACCTTGGTCCTGGTTTATGGAATGAGTTAATAAAAAAAGACTTATTTTATTTTGTAAACCTGGAGTCCTGTTGTCCAGATCTCCTCACCACTGCACCGGGTCCTGTCCTGTTCACGCCCACCCTGAGGATCTCCTAGCACATGATGCTAGGGCAGCACATGGTGGTCAAACGGTTGTTGATTCTTGGCCGAGCATAAAACCCTGTGGAAAATGAAATGTTTCAGTTTCCTGGAATTCGTCAATTTTGCACGAAGTTCCCCTACACCGAGTAACTTAAATCGAGAACCCCATGTCGACTCAATAAAATAAAGTAGATTTAAACAGATGAACTAAAATAACCCTAACTTACCTTTCCCAGGGTTACAACTGGCTACACCTGGCTTCACACCAGCGTCCAGCCCAACTGTCCCGTCGATGGAATTGACAGGGCTGTAGACAAAGGAGAAAAACAATATATAGTTTTTATCCAAAACGTGGTCTTAAAAAAATAATAAAAACTCCAAAAATTTCCCATGTCTCTTGTCGAAAAAAGTACATTTTACACGAAAAATAATTACAATTTGGGAGGCAAATATTATCTTGAAGAGTCCTCAAATAATAAAAAAATGAAAAAAATAAAATCGAACTTACCACTGCTCTTCCCGTACAAATGGCGTAGGCCGCCTTAAATCCCCTTCAAAAGGGTATGAGCGTTACTTCAGGATTCGCCTAAACACGACGGACTCACTTCTACAGTTTCTGGGATATATCTCCTACAATCGCTGCAGTGCCAATAACCAAAAACAAAGGCGATCCCAGAAACTGTTGTCGACCCAGCCAAAATTCGTTAGCAAGAGACAAAGCACTTTGTCGAGAACACAAAAAAAAATGAAGCCACCGGAAATCGTTCGTAGATTTGGTGGGGAGTGGGGACAGTAAAACGAGACTGGAAGAAAAACCCGCGGTTTTCAAACTAACCAATGAGGAAATACACCAATAGTTCCAACCGGTATATAGGGGCCAGCACCGTCCAAGGGGATATTGAAAAATACATAAAACGCACCTTGAGGTGTTGTCGGATCTATTTCCACGGTTGAAATTTTTATAACAAGGACGTCGAGACACCCTCCATACATAGACCGAACATTTGCCTACCGGACCCCCGCCAACATATCAAGTAGGAGAAGAATAACCAGACGGACTGTAAGAAGCTCAGCATTGAAACCATCAACTGTAAAATCAATTACTGAAGATCAGGGCATGCATCAAACCCAGGAATATTCGAACACTCAACCAATTCCCATATGAGCAAAGCTATACTGAGTGTAGAATTTAGTTGTATTTCAGTTACAGTCTTAGTCAAAAGTTTCCTTTGCTCTTTATAAATGTTTTCTCTAAGATTCATATGGTTTGACGCCATTTTTGTAAAAAATTTCTACATTAATAAAGTTGTTTCTGAACCTGAACCTAAAAATACACATTGAACTACTGCTCAACCTCGGCACAAGAGTGTTCAGATGTTAAGTTTGCTGACCACTAGCCAGCCCTACAAACCCTTCAATCCGACTAACTGAGCTAGTTATTAACTTTACATAACTATGATTATATATAAATTTATATAATATAAAAATACGATTTTGTTTACTCTTTTAGTCCTGGTTTTTATCCCTCGTTTATCTCCCATTTACAAAAGTGCATAACTCGTATTTATTTTATCCTTTCCCTATCAAATTAATAAAGATATCAAAGGGGCGGAGCCTCGGTTGTTCCTGGTCGACCCAAATATGTTTTCGTACTATCAAAACTAGTTAATCCGTGAAGGATATGAGGTTCGGATTGTCCCAATATCCTCGAAAATAAACGTAAGGGAATGAAATGTTCATCTAAATGTTTCCTTCCTGTTACTGAAACCATTTGTGATGCGGCAACGCCGCTATTCCCCAGCTGTTTATTCTCGTGCACGACAAAATTCCACAGATAAAAACAAAACAATCAAAAGTTTTTATGTGATTTTAAATTCCAATTACGATGTCCAGATAATGCGATGTGCGTAGTGTCCACAGTAATTCGATGGAATGTCTCCTTTATAAGGTAACTTTTTTGACACTATATAACCTCCAAACCTAGCTCTATAAAATACCCTTAATTTGTGTACAGAAAGACGAGTCGAAGAGCCTTGATTATTTACCTGAATAAACAAATATGTAACGTTGCCTTAAACGTAAAAATGACACGTTACATAATCCCCCCCCCAACTTCAAGACGATTAACCTAAAAAGGTTAATCGGAGAGGTCCGCTGCAGACTTAAGGTCTTTGGCATGCCAGCTCCCTGGCAGTACTTTACCCGATGGTTCCTGAAGCTCAAATATCCATGGAGAAATTTTATTCCTAATCACATAAGGACCAACGAATTTCGGTGCTAACTTCTTCGAGAAAAACTTCGCAGCATCTGACAACACATAATTTTTCTTCCAAACACGCTGACCCACAACAAAGTTGGGTACCCTTGTACGCAAATTATACTGAACTACGTTTTTCATCATATCAGCATAGAGCTTCCGGAAACCTTCGTTCTTACTTTCAGCTGCGGATTGTACACCATTCTCTTCAGATAACAAAACTGGGTTGGAGTAATCTTTTCCTGATAAACACATATTCCTACCAAAATTAACAAAGAAAGGAGACATCCTGGTTGTCTCATGGGTTGCAGTACGAATCGCGCAGGCAAGTTTATGTATTTGTTCGTCCCACTTCCTGTGGTTTTCTTTCACATAACAACATAACATGGTTTTTAACGTACGATTCGTCCTTTCTGTTGGATTCGCTCTGGGGTGATAATACGGATTATACTGAATTTTAACCTGATAACTCTCCGCAAAACGCTTAAACTCGTTACTTTTGTACTGAGGGCCATTATCACAAAGTATCAAACGGGGTACTCCGAAGACCATAAATACTTGCTCCTCAAGATGCTTGACAACTGCTTGAGTAGGGGCTGTTCGCATTGGAAAAACTAAGGAAAACTTACTTAAATAGTCCGTCACGACGAGAATCCAGCAATTACCCTTTGTCGAACGAGGTAGAGGTCCACATAAATCCGTCAAAATAATTTCCCAAGGACGAGTTGGTTTTGGGTGAGATATCATCTGATCAGATACACCTTGTGTATCGCCTTTATGAGCCGCACAGACAAAGCATTTCTTTACAAAAATTGCCACGTCCTGGCGCATTTTTGGCCAATAATATTTTTCTGCCAGTCTGTGGAAGGTTTTATACACACCCATATGTCCTGCGGTAGGAGGATCGTGAGCTTCTCCAATAATTCTACGCCTATGATCTTTGGGTACTACCTCTTTCCAATATTCGTTAGATGGTGAAAGTTGAGGGTATTCTTGTTTGACATATTTATACAACTTATTATCAGTGTATCTCCAATTCATAAATTTTAACAGTGATTCTACGACCCTCTTTACCATCTTTTGGTACCATCGATCTTTAATTGCTGTTGAAACATCTCTGGACTGCCAAATTGTATCAATCATAGGTACTGCACGAGACAACATGTCCGGGACAACTAAATCTTTCCCTTTCTGATGGATTACTTCAAAGTCATATTGCTGCAGTTTTACAGACCAACGAGCAAGTCTCCCACTGGGCTCTTTTAAGCTATGAAGCCATTTTAAGCTAAAATGATCTGTAATGACCTTAAATGAGATCCCCTCAATATAAGGCCGGAGCTTCTCTATCGCCCAAACCAATGCCAAACATTCTCGCTCGGTGGTCGTGTAAACACGTTCTTGCTTAGTCAAAGATCGACTCAAATAGCATATGACTTTGTCTCCTTCAGGATAAGGCTGCGTTAAAAATGCTCCTATTCCATATCCTGATGCGTCTGTTTGAATGACAAATTCTTTGGTATAATCTGGACATGTAAGAATCGGTGCAGTCACTAAAAGTTCCTTAATCTTAATAAATGCTTTTTCGCAGTCTGGAGTCCAATCGAACTTTTGATTTTTCTTAGTTAGAGCTGTAATTGGAGCTATTATCGCTGAAAAATTCTCTATGAAACGTCTATACCAGGATATTGTACCTACAACTCTACGAACTTCTCTGACAGTTCTTGGCCTCTGGAGCTCTAACATGGCTTTAATTTTATTAGGGTCAACTCGGATGCCTCGACGGTCCACTACGAATCCTAAATAAGTCATTTCTGGCCTACACAGTTGGCATTTTTCCCAACTTACCGTTATCTTTGCATTCTGCAATCTTCGTAGGACTTCCTCAAGAATTCTAAGATGTTCAGAAAAGCTCTGTGTGACAATTACGAGGTCATCGAGATATACGTACACGTAGGGGTCTAAGTCGTTTCCTATGATGCTATCTATGAGTCTCTGCCAAGTTGCAGGTGCATTATGAAGACCAAATGGTAAACGCTTAAATTGGAAGAGACCTCGTCGACAGATGAATGCTGTTAGTGGCTTCGATGATTCTTCCATTGGTACTTGCCAATAAGCGCTTTTGATATCTAAAGTTGACAAGTACTTAGCATCTTTCAATTTGTCAAGTGTCTCGGATACGAGTGGTAAAGGATAACTATCACGCGCCGTCACTGAGTTCAATTTGCGGTAGTCTACACAGAAACGATATTTCTTTGTGTTTTTCTTTTGTACCATTACCACTGGTGAAGCCCATGAACTACTACTACGTTCTATTACATCCATTTTCAGCATTTCGTCATCAATAAGTTTTTGAATGACCGGTGAGACCTTATATGAACGTTGTCTTATCGGTGCTGCATTTGTTGTAATCTTATGTTCTACTCTGTACATCCTAGTGAGTCACCCATAATAGTCTTATATTTATCGACCAATTCCTCTAGTCGTTCTGATTCATAAGGCGTAAGAGTAGTTTGTTGGTCTGATGTTTCTAAAGAACAAATCACATCTTTATTATCGGCAAAGTGCTACTCATTAGTACTTAAGTTCGGTACTATACCCATCGAAATCCAAAAATCTAATCCTAAAATCAAAGTGTGCGGCACCTCAGGAACGACGACGACCTCTATTAACCTAAATTTATCCTGAACTCGCATAGGAAGCTGCACTGTCCCAATACTACTCGTGCTTTGACCATTTGCCACAATACAACTCGTCTTCTTTGTCGTATCAAGTGAAAAACCAAACCTCTCGATGATTGACCAACCATGATTCCCTAAAAAGGTACGTGAAGCCCCGGAATCCAACAAACCTAATAACTTATTTCCGAGCACATCCACTTCTAAATAAGGCCTCTCATCTTTACGAGCATGACTTATCACATAATCTAAAACGTACGTTAGCCTATCGGTCGATGCTTGTTCAGGCTGACTCGAAGTTCGACCACCTACGAGCGCCTGGGTCCGTTTCCCTGACGATTACAATTACGACATTCTCTTACTGTAACCCCTGCCTGTCCACACGAATAGCACTGTTTGCCAGGTAATGCGCACCCGATCGCCATGTGCCCTGTTTGGTTGCATCTATAACATACAACGTCCCTATTCGCCCTACCAGGTCTAACACCTTGTGGTGGTTGTTCATCTCTGTCATTTACACTAGACTGACCACTAGCTGGTTGCTGTCTATCTCTATCAGCCCTAGCAGCAAAATTGCTTGCTGGCTGCTGTCTATTTCTGTCGAATCTATTAGCAGGATGATTTAAATTCTGTTGGTTCGATGTCCCGGCACCTGATATTTGAATTGCATCAACCCCTGTTGAAAAATCGTCACTGTCGCTCTCTACGTGAACGTAGGCCAAGTCAGGTTCGATTGATTGGTTTCTTCTAGATGTAAAATTTTCCTCCTCTAAACCATATCTCTGGTCTATTCTACGACACAGATCCTTTAAATGTGATAGGCTATTGACCTCAGTAGCAATCAACCCTTTCTTATAGATGTCCGCTATATTTCTGAAGACGATAGCTAATTTTGCCTCTTCAGAAACAGGGCAGCCAAGTCTGGAAATATGTGTTCATGACAGCAATATAGGTCCCTATAGACTCTCCAGGGCCTTGTTTACGTTTTTGAATTTCCTTCAATAGCTTCTCGCCATATTAAGAAGGAAGATACTCTGCCATGAACCTCTGTTCCAGCTGTTCCCATGTATGGACTTCTCTTCGAACATCTTTATAAAAAGTATAGGCTGACTTTTCAAAAAGATCAATGCCTGAGTTCAGTAACACCTTTTTGCTAACTCCTCTAGCCTGACTTAACTCGTTCACTCTCTCAAAAAATGCGGTGACGGAGATTGTACCCCTCTCGCCTGTAAACTTTAAGTTCCACTTATGCGGAGGTACAGGTGCAACATGATATGAAGTACCAGGATCACTTGACATTGGTACTGGCGACGAACAAGAAAATGGTCGTGACTGAGCAATTGGTGCAATGCTACTTTGGAGGGCAGCTAGACTCAAAGGAACGGTAGACGGTTGTTGATAATGAAAAGCTGATGCACCGTCATTCTGGATCGGCATAGGGAGTGGTGCCTGTACTAATGTTTGAGTTGGGTTCGTAAGCACTTGCATTTGCAATGGAGCAATGACCGACGGTTGATTTGTGGGCTGTTGAGCTGTTCTTTGTGTGCTCGAGTGCTGTGGTTGCGGGAAATGAGACTGGTTAGGTGTGTTGCCAGCGTTTGTGGAGCGATCTGAGCTTCGACTCGTTGATTGGGTTTCAGATGCTTCATCATCATCTGAGGTCACGCCAACTCTTAATAAATCTGTTGCTTGGCTCTGCAACCTCCCAATCAAACTCAAGGTTTCCGCAACCAGTATGCCTTTTGTTTGACTTTCTTCAAAGTTTGACGGATTCATATTATTTATCCTGGCTAACACATGTTCCAACCTTACAGCGATTTTTCTAAACTCTCCCCCTTTGCTCGTACCAGAGAACTTCTCTACCAGCGGTACTAGACTATCTAGCTTCTTCATGCAGCTAAAAGCATCCTGGCCAAATTTAAAGGGATACGGAGGGTATCTCATACTTGTATCAGTCTTTTCTCTCTGCTTAATCAGCATAAGCTGTTGTTTCATTTCTTCCACCGATCCAATGGCTATGCCTCTCCATGTTAACTCATAGATTAATTCGTCCTTGACTAAGTACCTTATGTCAGACAACCGACTCACAGAAACAGCCATGGTGCCTTTTATATTTAAACTTTAAACTTTAACTAAAACTGTTAATTATACCTCCCAATTATAAAAACTAAACCACGCAATAACAAACACAAAATTCACTTTAAATTCACTAGTGAAAATCACTATAAATTTTCTCACAAATGTAGAAAATATAAAACTTAAATACGGGCAGACGCGAACAAAACCGAAGAACACCGGAGCAGTAAGAAAATAAAATTTATTTGCATTTAAAAATGTAATCATAGTTTATATTAACTATTTGTACAACCAACTATGACGTCCAACCTTGCAGAGAGAAATAACTACTTAAATCCTAAATTAGAATTAACAAGTAGCCATAAAAAATTTAAAAAAAAATAAAAGAGAGACAAGAGCTTTGGCAGTGTTCAGGTCTTATGTTCCACTCCTGCGTGAGTAAAACCCAACAAAAAAATAATTGCGCTTATCCTAGTTGAACTGGATTAAAATTAAAGTTAAGTGATGTTTGTTTACCTCAGCAACCGAATAGGTAAATTTATCCCTAAATGGAACGTACAACAGACTACCTATAACAAAAATCCCAAAGCTGTTGTACACAGTTAACGCTAGGGTATACTCCTGCTATTGCAGAACGGCTCCACTAATAAACTCCTCAAAAAAAAAAACCCAAATCGCCGTATACAATGATTTTTCTAAAAAGAATAAATCAAAACCCACTTTAACCTGCTTACCTACTCTGAGTTTACACGAAACTTGCATTGCTTAAGGCAAAATCATCCCTTAATATATAAGAGAACGCAATAAACATCGGAACAGATGTTCATGTTATAGAAATCGTAAAATATGCTCAATTAAAAAAAATCCGCTCGCTGAAATTGCGTCGAATTAGACTTGTTAGGATGTTGTGTGTAATTAAAAAAATTTTTTAAAAAAATTACCGATGGTAATAAAAAAATTTACACAAATAACGTCTTGGTAGGACTGCAACTCTCTAATAATCGTTAAAATGAAATTCCCAAAATTTTAACTAAATTGATGCATCAACCATGGTCATGGTCAAAAAGACCCTAGGATCGTACCAAAAGGTGTCCAAAAAAAAATTGAAAAAAATTTTTTTGGTGTCGACCACAGTAGCCAATTAGCCAATTAGCCAAAAAACAATTAATTAGTGGCTCACTAAAATTTTCAAAATATTACTCTACCCTGGCTTGGAGTAGGGAGAAAAAAAAGTTAAAACAAATGATGATAGGTTGTTAAAACGCGAGGGTTCGAAATGAAATTATATTTTAATTCAGAAAAAAAAATATTTAAATAAACTGGTAGAACCATTGTAGGGACAAGGTACTACTATGCACCAAGGAAAAAATGTCCAACAAGAAAATCAAGTTTCCCTTTTAAAAAAATATTTAAAAAAAATATTTAAAAAATATTTTCAAAAAAAATTTAAAATGTTTAAGTGGGGTTGCAGCTCCTATTAGTGAACCTTAAAATTTTTTTTATAAAATCAACACCAGAAAAATCTTATTCGAGTTGTCACAGTTTTTGTTCTTTTCCTTAAAAAAAAAACAGTTGTCAATTCCCTTTCCTCTCCCAAAACTGTGGCAATGTGGAAAGTAAATGAGCTAGAAAAATTAATTTACTATACAAAAAAAATGTTGAAAATTAAATTTACTTAAGAATCGTAAGGTATAAAAATCGTAATTGCAAAAAAACAATCAGTTTAGGAAAAGTTAAAAAAATATTGGGGTACGGGGTAGACCTCGTCAGATGTCTATCAGGGGAAATGAATCGACCCCTGCCCTCCGTAGATTCCAGGTACTCTCTGACCCGGAGAGTTAGCACCTGTTTAGGGTCCCATTCCCAGGGTTACGGGAGAAGACCACATCGATATGAAAGGCGGAGAGGATGGACCTCGGTACGGTGATCATAGCGCAGGTGGCAACCCTTTCTTTTAGGGATAGTATAAAAGAAGAAGATGCTGCCTTGTAGTACCGGCGTTGGAATCGTCAAAGGCTAGGGGAAGAAAACCTCGATCAAAAATCACCTGGTCCTCCAGGTTGGGGGTTGGGGCATTAGACTAACTCTCTGATATCCAGAAAAAACGTACACTGTTAAAAAACCCAATCAAACGCCTCGGAAAGAAATGAAAAACCTAAGACGAACCAAGCAAAGAAACAGGAATATGATTTTTGGTACATGGAACGTACAAGGAATAAGTCGAAAAGTGAATGATATAGTCCATGAGTGCAGCAGAATGAAGGTTGACCTTGCTGTACTAACAGAAACGAAGAAGAAAGGAAAAGGATCTGAAAACCTAGGACAGTATGACCATTTCTATAGCGGAGTGGCAAAAGAAAAACATGCGCAACAAGGAGTATCTATTTTGGTCAACAAAAGATTTAGAAAATATATCACCAACTGGGAAGCAGTAAATGAACGGCTAATAAGAATGAATATAACAATAAAAGGAATGAGACTTACGATTTTTGGAATCTATGCGTTTAATGACGATGCAAATGTAGCCGTGAAAGACAATTTTTTTGAAGAAATCCACATGAAATATCAGCAGTAAGTACATCTAGAGAAATTGTAATATTGGGAGATTTAAATAGTAGAACAGGTAACAGAGTAAATGATCTGACAGTTGGCCAATATGGAGAAGATGTTGTTAATGATAATGGAAACCGGCTTATCACATTATGTGAGCAATTAGACCTAAAAATCCAAAACGGTTTTTTCCAACATAAGAAAATACACAAATATACCTGGACCAAACCCTCACAAAACCTGAAATCCGTCATTGATTATCTTATCACTAAACAAAAGACAAAACTAAAAATTCAAGATGTCAGAACAAAGCGTGGATCAACATGCGGAAGTGATCACTATTTTCTGGAGACCAAAATTCTCTTTCCTTATCAAGGCCGAAGCCTCCATCAACAAAATCTTGATGATACAGTGAATGAGGAAATTGATCACTGTCAATATAATCTACTAAGCCTAGAACATGACAGCGTAAAAAACTTATACAAAAAGAGACTGAACGAAAAACTTAATTCAAGTTCAGGTGAAACCCCAGATGAGGAATACGAATGTATCACATTAAGCATCCATCAAGCTGCAAAAGAAGCACTAGGATTAGTGGAAGAAACTCCTAAAAGAACAAAACCATACTGGTGGGATGCTGAGATTGAAAGTGAAATAGAGGAAAAAAGGAAATTATATCACACGTACTTATCCCAAAAGACAGATAGAAGAAGAGAAGAATACAAAATCGGGCAATCCAAGGTGAGAAGAATGATCAGTGATAAGAAGAATCAATCATGGATGCAAAAGTGACAGAAAATAGATTCTTACTTAGGAGGTAGGAGAAGTACCGAAAGCTGGAAAACTATAAGATCGATCAAAAAAGAAACATGCAGAGATATTATTTCACCAATACCAGACAAAGAATGGGATGAGCATTTTAAAAAACTTTTAACTGAAGATAGAGCAGAATTCAAGGAAGACGAAAGAGACAATATCATTAGAACGATGGGATCTCCAGTACCCCTCACAATATCTGAGGTCAAAAACATGTGCAAAACCTTAAAAAGCGGTAAATCTGCCGGACCCGGAAATATCCCAGCTGAACTTATTAAATATGGCACTGAAGAATTGTTTTGTAGATTACGGAATCTTTTCCAAAGATATTTAAATGGAGCTGTAGTACCAACTGAGTGGAAAACGTCATATATATCCACAATACACAAAAAAGGAAGGAAAGATATATGTGACAATTATAGAGGTATATCTGTAACTAGTACGCTAAGCAGAATATATGGCAAAATAATAAGAAATAAAGTGGAGAGCGAATATAAAGATATGGAGGCAGAAGAACAAGCTGGTTTCAGGGCGGGTAGATCGACTTCAGATCATCTCTTTTGTATAACCCAAGTTATTGAAAAGAAAATGGCATACGGACAAGAGCTCCATCTGCTTTACGTAGATTTGCAGAAGGCATATGATAGTATACCACTAAATCTACTTTGGAAAGCGTTGGAAAAGACAAACATAAGTGTACAACTAATTAAGGCCATCAAAGAGTTATACCGCAATAGTAAGGCAAAAGTTAAAATAAAAGCAAAACTAACCAAAGGCTTTCAAGTAAATAAAGGTCTTAAACAAGGTTGCTGTATCTCGCTTACGCTCTTCAAGATATATTTGGAACAGGTCCTTAAAGTCTGGAAGAGAAAATGCCAAAACATGGGAATTCCGTTGAATGAAACCACCTTGTATACTTTATGTTTCGCCGATGATCATATAGTGGTGGCTCAGGATTATGACGACCTCGAATATATGACACGAAAACTAATAGACGAGTACAATAAGTGGGGACTAGAGGTTAATATCAATAAGACAGAGTATATGTGTATTGGTGGAACGAAACAGGATCTAATCTTAAATACTGGGCAGCGAATTCAGTCCTGTGATGAGTATAAATACTTGGGTCTAAAAATTACAGCTGACGGAACACTAGACAAAGCTATAAAAGATAGAAACGTACAAGGAAGAAAAGCAATAACTTTATTAAATGGAATAATTTGGGACCAAAGTATATCAAAACATAACAAAAAGCTTATATATAACACCATTGTAAAAAGTATTATTACATACGGCTCAGAAGTATGGCCAATCAAAGATAGAACAGAAAAAATGCTTTCCGCTACGGAGATGGACTATTGGAGAAGAGCAGCAGGGAAATCAAAAAGAGAAAGAGTTACCAATCAAAGAATAAGAGAAATTATGACAGTGGGTGAACGTACTCTAGTGGATGATATAAGAACAAAACAACTGGTGTGGTACGGGCATGTACAAAGAATGGATGATGGAAGACTACCTAAACAAATATTACAATGGAAACCAACTGGCCGAAGAAAACGAGGAAGACCAAGGAGAAGCTGGAGAGAAGGAATAGATAGTGAAATAAGAATAAGAGGCCTAGATGATGAATTATGGGCAAACAGAAACGAGTGGAGATTGGGTGTCGGAAGACGTAGAACGTTGTGAAACCGATAAATATATATATAAAAAAATATTTATGTTACAAAAAAACAACCGATGTTAGTATATTTTTTTAAAATTATTACTAAAGGAAACAAACAACGTGAGTACTCATTTACTGTACCACTATAATGATGTGGACCTAGGTTTTAAACTTTGCACTCAACTCCGTAAAGAATCATCTTGTGTGCCCTTTCAAAAAACAAATATGAAAACAATTTCAAGGTTCACCCATAAGAACGTTGCAAAACTAAATCTGCCTACTCAAGTGTTTTTACACACAACCTCTAATCAAAAAAAAAATTTACTGCTTGATGCATTCTCAGATCCTTATTCCTGGTGTTCACGAGATATAAAATTAAGTTGGGCCCTTTTCACAACTATTAGTCAAAGCAAAATTACCAAATGTCCAAGGGCTAATGAGACCCTATCACTTATAAATGACATTTTGAAATGAAACAGTTGGGAATAATCCTGCGCAAAAACCAGAGAACAAAATCAAGAACCAAAACTATTACATTAATTTTAAAAGAGCATAATAAAACTCCCGGCCCCAATTAAATTTTTGTTATCTCAACAAAACTCGGCCTAAAACCCAAAAAAACCTTTTTATTAGACATTTCCCCTATTTCCTAAGTATAATGTCAATAAACCCAAAACTTGTGATTTCCATTCCAATCCCATCCGGACCCTATATATTTTTCAACCGGTCAAACACCCACAGGCGAAACAATATCTTATTTCAAAGAAAGGGTGAAGATATTTTGAAGCTCCCTGTGAAAATAGGACACTATTATAGAAAATTGTTCAGAGCAGTGTTCTTACTAATTTTTAACCTAAATATATCTAGTTCCCTCATGTGCATGTTACTATTTTAATTCCTATCATAATTAAATAGATCACAAAATTTGTCTTCCTCCGCGAATCTGCAAGGTCCTGGAAAATGCGAGATTCAGCCTGTAGGCCAAATTTGGATGTATTTTAATTTAGCGAAAACCGAAGTTGCGAAATCCTAAAAAAAAGATTAGCAGGAAGTCCTCGTTCCTCGATTTCTACACTCCGAACCAAACATTTCTTCCATTTCCACCCAACTCGCGAGAGAAATAAAACCCTAATTATTGCAATATAAAAGGTAGCTAGCTCGTTTACACCCTGTACAACTATCAGATTTAAAAAAAAATAGATGCCCTCATCAATATTTAGTCGCCTAAAGGAAAACCTATTGTTTTTAAATTTATTTTTAGGTTGAAATCTTTTTTAAAAATCAATCATCTTAAACTTATTGTTTAACCTGAACACTTTCCCATACAGTGTATTGTAATTTAAAAATTTGCTTCATTATTTGAGGTCACCAGTATGAAGTTATTTTAAAATTTAAAAAAAATGAAATAAAAAAAATTATTTTCCGATTGTCCACAACTTCCAAGTTTTCATCCCTAAATATCTAGGTACTTTCTCAGTCTAACACCATCCATCGTTATCCAACATAACGCTTTAATTTCAGAAGCAACAAAACGAAGATTAAGTGAAAAAGCTAAGCAAGTAAGTTGGAAGTTGCTTTACAATGGGCGCAGATGACAGGCCCCCTTAAGTACACGCCACTGTCCTGAAATGTAAACTAACAAAAAAACTGAGGACTAGCATATCTGCCGTCCACCAACATTTGGCATGAAATTAAAATAATTTCATATCATACCAGTATCCTCCAAAAACAAAACGTTTTTTACTATAAGACCCAAACACTTAACCAATAAATCTTGTTATTTAAAATTATGATTTGGAAGTAAAAGATTTATTTATTCCTGCCTGATCAACTAAGACAAAAAAAGTTCACCTTTTTGTAACTCAAGAAGTTCCTGTTTGGTCCCCTAAAAAAAATATTATATGTCTGGTCACCCTTTAAAACTACGACCACTATACAAACCGTTTTGACCAAAACAAGAATTCGAGAAGTTATGTTTACAGAAAGAAATAATCTTTCTAAGAAAAATTAAATTATTTTACCAATTACCACCGCCTAGCATTTATATTTAGTTGAAAGTCTCTCTTAAATTCACTGACCAATTTCACGGCCTCACAATGACATTACTTAAAAAATTTCTGAACTTTACAAGTGAACTAAAAAAAATCAAAAAACTTATATCTATATCTGTCTCAGTTAAACATTTCTTTTGTGGTATTATATCTAGTTGGGCTTCAAATTCATTTTCTCTGTATTCAATCCGGAGCAGGCAAAACTTCTCAAGGCTCAAACATAAATGTTTGCTCTCCATTGGCCATGACCAAGCTATGACCTGAACGCAGAAAAAAATACAGAAAAAAATCATTGTGAACCAGAAAAACTTTAATTGATAGAAATACCCGTAGGTCATTTTAAAAAAAAATGCACTCCAAAGCCCAACGCTTCCTACCAAAAAAAAATTTGACCAGTCACAAAAAAAACAACTAGACAACTAAACTGGCAACCAAAGACCTGAAAAAAACTGCTCCAAAAAAAATACCCCAAAAAAAAAATGCCAACTGGACCTCTTGGCGTTGATCTTCAGCCAATATGTTGCTCTAGGAATTTTAGCCTTGTGTTCCCTAAACTTCCGAGCTAACTATAAGTAGTAGTACCCTCCTCTGACCCGATGTAACTGAGTGACGTAAGGTCTTAAATGCCATCAACAGTTACCACCAAAAAACAAGAAAAGAAAATGACAAAGCAAAATAAACTAATTTTCCTTTTCTTTCATTACTAATTAATACTTTCAACTAAACAAATCTACTAGCTGTTAAGCTATATTTACTTTAAAACAACCCAGCCAAGAAAAATTTGTGTGAAACCCTGTATAAATATTCCAATTTCCAAGTGGTGATATCCCATAAAAAATTAAAATCACCAAAAAAAAACTTGTTGACCTAAATAAATTGACTGCACTAAAAAATAATCTGTGAAACAATTTCTATCTTATCACAAGCAGGAAATAATAACATATTAGTAGTAGGCAACCTGCAAAAAAAATTGTTAGAATAAAAAATACACTACCTATGTCATATATTTAAAACATAAAAAGACCATGTCTGGGGGTCCATCCACCTATAAATCAACAAAAAAAAATTGAAGTAAATTTACATTGTTGTATTTATTTTTCTTAAAAAAAAATTAAAACATGTTTTTCCTACAACTTTAAAGAATTAAGACATGAGTTGGACTCGGTTCAATAAAAACTCCCATGTTTTTTATCCACTTATTCTTCCTTAATAAATAAAAATTAATCTTTTATTTTCCAAAAAAAACTTGTGAAGATAAGTTAATAAAAAAACTATGAGGATCAACAGAGCAACAACGAATTTCAAATCAAAGCTTAAATTACCAAAAATATTTAAAAGGTGTTACTTCCAAAAACCAATGATCTTGTCTTTTATTAAAAAAAATTATTGGGTGTCAAAAACACCGACAGCCACTGGAAGCCTTTAACCTGACTTTGGCTGTAACACAAATTTTTTTTTTTTTTTAATTCAAAAAATTCAAAAAAAAGTTTTTTCTTTTTTTTTCCAAATTAAAAAAAAAACAAAAAAAAATTACATCAGATGTTAAAAAAACTAGCCAAAAACTCACGTAGGGCGCCAATTTGTGGCCTATTAAAATGCGTTGGGTGGCATTTGTGGCAGCTTAAAGACGTTGCCGCCATTTTGTGACACTATAATCAGAATAACAACAATTTGCCAATTTGTGACACAAAAACCCACTGAATAATTAAACAAATATCTGGAAGCAGAACTGTATTTTCCAGCTAGGTAAAACATTGATATGCCCGGTAACTTTTATACAGTGGAGAAGGGGGGGTTCAGAAATAAGAAAATTTGAAGTGCGCCACATTATTTAATACCAATGTTTTACAAAGAAGTTCTTAAATAAAATACAGTTCAACCCAAACGTTGTAGCCAAACAATGAAATTCTACCTACTTCCGAGGCTTCCAGAGTATTTGTGTAATTAAAAAAACCAAAAAAATTGAGTAATAAACAGAATAAAACTCTAAAAGATTGAATTAAGATGACAAAACTAGAAGCACTTTACATGTAGATGGACTCCTTTAACAGGTCATAGTGCACATCTGAGTCAGTAGTGTGAGACTATGAATGATTGAAGAAAAATATACACTTATAAAATCATTCCCATCATAGGGGAGATCTGGACCAAATATCTGCTGTCATCATTCTACGTTGGGTAGAATGAGACAGACAGCAACCCAGTCCGAGATCTACCCCATGAGGTAGAACAGTGTAAAGAAACCGCTAAAAAATATAATCTCATCTCTCTTTTGTCTCCGCAAAGTTGGTCATTGGGTTGTACAAATAACACAAAAATTTAGTTCATCTTGTGTATTTTAAGGGCTGAAGTTAAGATTAGAAACATGAAATATGCTAAAAAAAATTAAACAAGTTCGGGCCAAAATAGCAAGGCACTCCAAATTTCACAGGAGAAATTGTCTTAAATAAATGAAATGAAGGAAGACAAGTCAATTTAGTAAATGCGCCGCAAAATTGTGGTTATGACGTCATACCGTTACCTTGCGTTTACAAGCAATGTTGAAATTATACTGTGAAAAATTATATATGAAAACAAATATTATATCTAAGGGTGTACTCCTACCTTGGTCCTGGTTTATGGAATGAGTAAATAAAAAAAGACTTATTTTATTTTGTAAACCTAGAGTCCTGTTGTCCAGACATCTCCTCACCACTGCACCGGGTCCTGTCCTGTTCACGCCCACCCTGAGGATCTCCTAGCACATGATGCTAGGGCAGCACATGGTGGTCAAACGGTTGTTAATTCTTGGCCGAGCATAAAACCCTGTGGAAAATGAAATGTTTCAGTTTCCTGGAATTCGTCAATTTTGCACGAAGTTCCCCTACACCGAGTAACTTAAATCGAGAACCCCATGTCGACTCAATAAAATAAAGTAGATTTAAACAGATGAACTAAAATAACCCTAACATACCTTTCCCAGGGTTACAACTGGCTACACCTGGCTTCACACCAGCGTCCAGCCCAACTGTCCCGTCGATGGAATTGACAGGGCTGTAGACAAAGGAGAAAAACAATATATAGTTTTTATCCAAAACGTAGTCTTAAAAAAAAATAAAAACTCCAAAAATTTCCCATGTCTCTTGTCGAAAAAAGTACATTTTACACGAAAAATAATTACAATTTGGGAGGCAAATATTATCTTGAAGAGTCCTCAAATAATAAAAAAATGAAAAAAATAAAATCGAACTTACCACTGCTCTTCCCGTACAAATGGCGTAGGCCGCCTTAAATCCCCTTCAAAAGGGTATGAGCGTCACTTCAGGATTCGCCTAAACACGACGGACTCACTTCTACAGTTTCTGGGATATCCCTACAATCGCTGCAGTGCCAATAACCAAAAACAAAGGCGATCCCAGAAACTGTTGTCGACCCAGCCAAAATTCGTTAGCAAGAGACAAAGCACTTTGTCGAGAACACAAAAAAAAAATGAAGCCACCGGAAACCGTTCGTAGATTTGGTGGGGAGTGGGGACAGTAAAACGACACTGGAAGAAAAACCCGCGGTTTTCAAACTAACCAATGAGAAAATACACCAATAGTTCCATACCGGTATATAGGGGCCAGCACCGTTCAAGGGGATATTGAAAAATACGTAAAACGCACCTTGAGGTGTTGTCGGATCTATTTCCACGGTTGAAATTTTTATAACAAGGACGTCGAGACACCCTCCATACATAGACCGAACATTTGCCTACCGGACCCCCGCCAACATATCAAGTAGGAGAAGAATAACCAGACGGACTGTAAGAAGCTCAGCATTGAAACCATCAACTGTAAAATCAATTACTGAAGATCAGGGCATGCATCAAACCCAGGAATATTCGAACACTCAACCAATTCCCATATGAGCAAAGCTATACTGAGTGTAGAATTTAGTTGTATTTCAGTTACAGTCTTAGTCAAAAGTTTCCTTTGCTCTTTATAAATGTTTTCTCTAAGATTCATATGGTTTGACGCCATTTTTGTAAAACATTTCTACATTAATAAAGTTGTTTCTGAACCTGAACCTAAAAATACACATTGAACTACTGCTCAACCTCGGCACAAGAGTGTTCAGATGTTAAGTTTGCTCACCACTAGCCAGCCCTACAAACCCTTCAATCCGACTAACTGAGCTAGTTATTAACTTTACATAACTATGATTATATATAAATTTATATAATATAAAAATACGATTTTGTTTACTCTTTTAGTCCTGGTTTTTATCCCTCGTTTATCTCCCATTTACAAAAGTGCATAACTCGTATTTATTTTATCCTTTCCCTATCAAATTAATAAAGATATCAAAGGGGCGGAGCCTCGGTTGTTCCTGGTCGTCCCAAATATGTTTTCGTACTATCAAAACTAGTTAATCCGTGAAGGATATGAGGTTCGGATTGTCCCAATATCCTCGAAAATAAACGTAAGGGAATGAAATGTTCATCTAAATGTTTCCTTCCTGTTACTGAAACCATTTGTGATGCGGCAACGCCGCTATTCCCCAGCTGTTTATTCTCGTGCACGACAAGCAAATCACAAAATTCCACAGATAAAAACAAAACAATCAAAAGTTTTTATGTGATTTTTCCGAAACCTGTGATCTTAAATTCCAAATACGATGTCCAGATAATGCGATGTGCGTAGTGTCCACAGTAATTCGATGGAATGTCTCCTTTATAAGGTAACTTTTTGGACACTATATAACCTCCAAACCTAGCTCTATAAAATACCCTTAATTTGTGTACAGAAAAACGAGTCGAAGAGCCTTGATTATTTACCTGAATAAACAAATATGTAACGTTGCCTTAAACGTAAAAATGACACGTTACAATATTTTCTCCCAAGTATGTAAACTTTTTCACTTGCTCCAAACTATAACCAAGAAGCTAAAAATTATTTTTCTCGTTAGTTTTTGAGATGTTAATGTATTTTGCTTGTGACTCATTTATTTTCAGTCCTCGTCTTTTGGTTTCGATATCAAGCACTGTTACAGTTTCGGTCAAATATATTACGTCTCTACTTTGAACATTAAGATCATCCGCGTAGCCAGCTATCTATTGTTGATTTGGTGCCAATATATCCACTTGCGTCAATCATCCTAACAGAAGCTTTAAGCACCAGATTAAACAGTAATGAAGATAATGCATAACTATAGGTAAATTTAGTGGGAATAAGGACACTGTTGTTCTGGTAAATATACGTTTTAATCCATCGGTAACGTTTCGACAATGGTTTTTGTCTTCATCAGACCTTCAATGTACGATCTAGTCTGAAGGTCTGATGAAGACAAAAACCATTGTCGAAACGTTACCGATGGATTAAAACGTATATTTACCAGAACAACAGTGTCCTTATTCCCACTAAATTTACCTATAGTTGCATTGCAAGGACGTGATAAGTTTACCAAATAATGCATAACCTTGCCATATTCCTGAAGGTACACAATTACCGTTTTTACAAATTAATATCTTGGCTTAAAATGTTAAAGTTGGGAGTTTCTTGAACCAAGGACTTTCAAATTTAGACTTTAAAAAATCATTTGATACTGTCAAACACAATATTTTATTTAAAAAATTATATAACACGGGAATAAGGGGCAAAATTTACGACTGGTTTAAAAGCTACTTGAAAGATCGACAATAATTTCTAAAAATTGATAAAAACCAAAGATTACTTATTAATATACATCAATTCAATAGATAAACTAAAATTAAATAGAAATAAAAATGAATTTTTCAAATGATTTTTAAATCTTTCAAAATTGCCTTCAAACAAACAAGTGAACCATAATTTTAAAAAATCATTTTATATGTTTATTAATAAAACAAAAATTTCAAATGAACAAAAAAATAAAATAAAATTTTAAAACAATACCATAGTATATAAAAATTCAATAAAATTTTTAGAACTTCACATAGATGAAAATTTTACGTGGAAGGTAAATAAATATTATGATATCAAGTTTATCTCCATAGGCAGTTACACTTTTGTGAAATTTCCAACCTCTTAATTTATCATATGCATACCGACAGCAACAAAAAAATCTTAAAAATGGCTTGTCCTTGGGTTTTTGTTATCTGTGAGTTTTTTTTTGTCAACCTACAGCATCTTTGTATCTAGAGTTTTACTTTTAATTTTATACCAACATAACATATTTACTTTTTATTATATTTATGGTTAGGAAATATGTTTATATCATGTCCAAGTCACAAAAGTGTAACTGCGTATGTCAAGGACTATAATTATATAAGGCAAGATACTACATTCCATTAAAATATTTAAAAAATATTTATTACGCATTATTTCACTTAAAGATTCAATATCTAATTTCAATTTGGGGATCTGCAAATAACTCATTATTAAAGCCATTATAAAAGTGACAAAATAAAATTATAAATTGTATTCATAAACTTCCATTTTAGAACCACCAGTTGATTTGTATGAACGTTTCCGAATAGGCGGATTTTGAATCAGTGCCTCAGTTGGAAGAGCGTTTGCCTGGTTAGCGGAAGGTTGCTGGTTCAAATCCAGCCTGAGGTAAAATCTTTGGTATTATCTTATTACAAGCTTTTATTTAACTTCACCTGTATGTATGTATGTATGTGGGTATGTATGTATGTAATCAAATCTTGCAACTCATTTTTGAAGAACTTTCAAACATCCGATTGACTTCAAATTTCGCATAGCGTCCTAGTTCCGAGGACAATACAATAATATGGTTTCATCGAGTACTTACCTTCCCCCTAACGTGAGGGGTGGAGAGGGGGAAAACTTTAGTTTGTCCGATTTCAACCAAAATTGGTATCTGGGGGTTTTTGAGGATGAGAATTACGAATTTTGATCAGATTACAAAAATTCAATATGGCGGATTCAAAATTGACGATTTTCTGATTACTTTCAACTGCCTTCCACGTATCCGATTGACTTGAAATTTCGCATACCGTTATAGTTCCGATGACAATCTAATAATGTTCTACCACTGACTGCCTACCTCCCCCCTAAGGTGGAGGGCGGAGATGGGGTAAAATTTTAGTTTGTCGGATTTCCACCAAAATTGGTATCTGGGGTTTTTGACGATGAGGATTACGAATTTTATGGCGGATTCAAAATGGACGATTTAATAACGAGTTTTTCTGATTACTTTCAACTGACTTCCACGTAGGTATCTGATTGATTTCAAAATTAACATGCTCTCCCGCTAAAAAGGGGGGGGGGCGTAGAAGAGGTTAATTTTTTTCAGTTTGTTCGTTCTCGACCAAAATTAATTAATGCATCTACTGTTCATAAAATGCAGGGTAGTACTGTTGACTATGCTGTGATTTACTTGGGACCTAAGCTTTTTGCTCCTGGTCCAGCTTATGTCGCCTTGAGTCGTATCAAATCAAGGATGCCTTCTCATCGAAGACTTAGATATTTCAAAATTGACAGGAAAGACTCTCTGCAATATCGATGCGCTAGCTGTAATGCATAGACTTAGACAAATCTAAAAATTAAAAAATAAATGTAGAAAAAGAAAACTTTTTGAAAACAAGCTTTTGTAAAATGGACTAAAAAGCATAAAATCATTTTTTGAGTGTTCAGATATCATAATAATAAAAGCGATGGGTGTATCTAATATTAGGTAAATGCCTTTCCATGCGCATTTGGTGGATCGTCCACAACCGATGATGGACCGACTCTTATTTTTCAATGTGAAAAAATAAATCGACACACTGTCGGTCGCGGATGATCTGCCTAATATGAAGCAGGCGTAATAATG